>OX637592.1:4839679-4888950 GCA_951800085.1 Comarum palustre
CTACTCTATTGGAAAATTGGTCGACACTGTGACCTGCGATGTGCTGCCTCCCCAACCATGGCTACATGATAAGGTGCAACATTATGGCTACAACAACACATATTCCTTTCAAGATGGACGTCATGAGTTTAAGTTTGTACCAGCTAAGGTCTTGACACAATGTTCTAAAAAACGCTAGGCGCTACCAGGGCAGACAACCAGCGCCTAGCACCCAGGGCTTCTAGGCGGTTTTATATTTTACCTATTATTATTTATTTAATAAATATAATTATATAAATAAAATTTAAAAAAAAAAACACTTTTATGTTCCAAAATAACAAAAATACTTCAAAAATATACATAATAAAACAACAATGTTCTTAGAAATAATAAAAATACAATAGTGTATCCTTTGTTTAGACTTTAGAGTAGAATATTGTGTTTTTATGTTTGATTTTACTCATTTTTAGATAGGCTTTGATGTATTTCATAATTAAAAAAAACTAATCGGGTCGCCCAACCCACCTAGTCGGGCCGCCTAGGCTCCCAGCCCGCCTAGGCAGCCGATTTTTGCGCCAGCGCCCAGCTAGGCCGATTCGGAGAAAATCGGAACGGTGCCCTTCCGCCCAACGCCGCCTAGGCGGCCCTGGACGCTTTTTTTTAAACACTGACTTGACAACCATGAAGCTCAAAAAGATAGCCATCACGTCCCTCCTTAAACAGACCAATAGTGATGACTCCATACTTGGTCCAGTTCCAAACTCGACCGAGTCGAGTACTTCTCAGAGAGGAAAATTGATGGAGCACCTATAAGCTGGCTAGAAAAAATATATATCCTGTTTTTCAGTCCAAATGAAAGTCTACTTGGTAGTTTAAGGGTCTTGAGTGTGTCTTTATGTCTATTTAAGTCTTATTATTAATAAGTTATATTAGTCTTATGATATTTCAGGAGTCTAAGGGTTTTATTTGAAGCCTATAAAGTATGGCTTTCTAATGAAATACGAAGGGCAGATTTGAATGAATTGAAAGGCTTGGCCTGGTTTTCTCCCCTAACCTTCCTCATTGTATTTCCTTCCTAAACCCTCTATTTCGCCAAGAACTACTCTGTTTCGTTCTTCTCTCAACACCCCTAGCCGACCTTATTCACTCTCTTACCATCTATTGTTCCTCCCTGCATCATTCATCCTCTAACATCGACTTCAACCTCCATTTTCATCATCTTCTGCTCAATCTTCTTTTATCTCATCGCAGGCATCAATTCCTCATCCTCTATCATCGTCTTCAACCTCCAAACCACCATTCGTTTTCTTTTTATACCTCATCGCAGGCATAAATTCAGTCCCAGGTGCTCCAATTAGCTAATTTGAAGTTTCAATTTTTATTTAATTAGATTCTATTGAATGTCTTTCATCTAATCCATCTCCTATCTGATCTTCAGCAAAAACACAAGAACAGATTTGGGCAATCCTTTCCCAATCCAATCTACTCCTCTTATATATCCTTCTCCAATTTAATCATGTGTTCCAAACACAAAAAGCAGATTCAGGGGTTATAGTTCTAATAGGAATGGAAAGCCACATGAATGATGCAAAACTTCACAACACTAAAATATTGTACGGAAATTAGAAACTACTAAAACAAGAAATAAACATAAGAATAAGAAGATTACTGATTCAAGTAAATATAAGCACAACAAGATCATTGGAAATTTCGAACTTTAAAACTTCAGCATTTATGCTTTAACTAAAGAACTAACAAGAGCAACTTCTACATATATTTTAGGTCACCATGTGTCATACTAATGCTATTGGCAAACCTATCATAATGACTCAAGTTAAGCAAGGCCCACCAAACGAATAATGACCACAAAGCTTAATAAAGTAAAACAAAACTTGCGAGACATTCTAACAAACAGCTGATCTTTAGATTCAACTGTGAGAAGACCATTCCTAACGAATTCATGGATAATGGCCCTAGTTAAGAAAGGATCACCCAACCACTAATGACCGCAAAGTGTAATAAACTAACACAAAACTTGCAAGGCAGTGTAACAAACAGCTGATCTTCTGCTGTTTCAACTGTGAGAAGACGACTAATGGAGACAAATAAGAATTGGAGGCGGAAATTCTTAAGAGGAAAAAGAAAAATGAAAGGCAGCATAAAGAATAAGTGTGGTATGATTGAAATACATTTCACATCCATCTTGAGGTTCATAATCCTGCAAACTTGTTTTGCCATCTTAAATTATAAAAGGCAGCATAAACTCAAATTTCAAGTCGAAGTTTATAATTTTGCAAACATCATTTGCCATCTTAGAATGCAAATAGCTGCATGTAAACACCACCACACATATAGATAACATCTGATACTATAAAATAAAACACATATATGATCATTGTAGGGCTGTATACTGTCTATGTTGTACCAATATAGAATAAATGGCTAAAATGAGCCACAAAATCTAAGCACCTCAATATTGGCCAATACATGTCATTACACAAATTCCATGATGGTTTTACGCATTCTAACTATTTCTTACCAACTCTAATTGCTCTCTCTCTGATATACATATAAACACACACAAACAAAGATACAGGCATAATGATCCAAAAATCAATTGGTATAAGTTATTAAGTAATCGAGCAGTAAAAGTATAAGGAATTCAGACCTGCTTCCCTTGTGTCCGATTAAGAAGGATGCATATAACCAATACCCTCCAAGGGTCATGGCAGTGATCTTGTTGTAGGAGTTTAATTTCAGAGAGAGGAGGAATCCAGGTGTTATCTGGAGTTCTCCTCCGGTATGCTTCATTCCGCCTCTCGGAAGCAGTAAGAGTTTTCCTGATTTGATGAGATTTTCTTTTTCTACTTTGCAAATTATTTTCTTCAGTGGCATCCTTGTTTCCACGATGGCGTTCGGGGGCCAACACTGGGATTGGGAAGTAAGGAGAAACCTTTCGGATGCCGACAGCCTTTTTCTGTTCTTGTTCCAAGGTAATAGCACGGTCCTCAGATGAGTTCCAGCCAGTCTGACCACAAGGATGGACAATTTGGGAAATCTTTCTGGGCATCTTGGTATGTTTATATTTGCATGGAGTAGCAGCTCCACCTTTGTACGCAAATTGAGAAAACACATCGTCTAGATGCAGCAATGCCATCTCACAATTGCCATCGTTTTCACCGGCGTCATTGCGTCTCCTCTTCTCTTTCTTGGTTCTAATCTTAGACACAGTCACACGGTCTGACTCGGATAAGATTATCTTACCAACACTCACCGTCTGATTCCGGAAGTGAGGAGAACGCACCACCGGCTGCTGCCCGTAAGCTTTTCTTCTGCTCTTCCTCTCAGCCACCGCTCCCATTCTCGCATTCGTTTCTCTCCAATTTTCACCCAACAAACAATTTGTACTCATCCTCATTCATTAGGGCAGCAAACTTGCTATTTGGACTAGATCGAAGATTCCAACTGTCAAAGCCCACCATCATCAAAGGCCTATTTGTAAATGATTACTAACAAAAACAAATTTTTAGATATAATTTCAATTTGCTATAATGTTAAAAAAGACCACTTGAGGTGAACTGTTCATTTGTTGTGCTTATTCTCGCACAAGAAAGATGAATGAGGTGAATATTCAACTGTTGAAGAAGGAAGGGGTCACATAGTAAAAAAGTTTCTGAAAGATCTAGATCCTAAGAGTAGCTGGTGTACGGCTTTCTTTGATAGGGAAAGGTTTGTTGAAATGACAACTAACTTGGTTTAGTGTTACAACAATTAGGTGAAACATTACGAAAATCTCTCTATTATTGAAATGAGAGAGAGACCAGCCCCCAAAATTGACCCTTTTTACCAGGACCAGTCGGGTTACAGAGGGTTGTAACCGCACTTTTAGCTTTCCACGAATTAATATCCGAGTTTAGTATTGAGATATTCTCGATTTTAGGGGAAATAGAATTTATGTCCCGAGGAGGTAGATTATTTTATTACGAGTCCTTCGGTATGTCCAGAATATTTTTTCGAAGCTACGAGCTGTTTAATAAGAATCTATTCAGCTTACGGAAAAATAGTGAATGCTAATTACATTATCGTAAAAAGATGACTTTGTGATAAGTCGAGAATTTGGGAAAACTTCCTTCGGGAAAGTTGTAGGGAACGTTAATACGAACCCGTGGGTATGTCCTACGCTTTAATCGGAGTTCGGATACGAAAATTATTAAGGATAATGTGTTGTTACTCTACGGTAAATAGTAAATACAAAATGTATATTTACTGTTCATGGTAAATTTTTATAATGCAATCTGGGCCGTCAGATCAATCAGAATTTTGATCTGGGTCGTTGGATTTTTGTATTTAAAGGGGGGTTGACCGGAGGGGGGACTTTCTTTCTCTCTCTCTCCTCGACGGAGACTGCTCCAGCCTCTTCACGTCGCCGTTCGTCTTGCATCACTGCCACCACCATTCAACTTCTTTCTCCCTCCTCGTTCTAGCTCAGCCGTAAGAGCCACTAGACGACCACTTTCGACGACGGATCGAGGAAGGAGGACGATTGTTCTCGATTGGGAACAACCCAACCACGCAGCGGCGCCGCTTCGGGAAGCCATGAGGATGCTGGAAGAGGCTGGAGGCGCAATCATCGCTTCGATTTAGGGGTGACAACGACCCAATTTTCGGCGAGGAGCATGAGCTCGCCTGGGTAACTTCTTCACCCATTTTTCTTCTGTTTTAGATGGTTTTAAGTTGCTTGGGTTATGTAGAAGCTGTTATTGTAGGTGTAGAAGCTCAGTTTGGTCGGAAAAAGCTTGTTTTCTGACGAACCAATGATCGGAGAAGACAAGGGTAAAAACCATAGCTTTTATCGTGTCAGTTTTACCATTTTGCTGTTTTACTGTGGGGTGTGAAATGCCAGGATTACCCCTCGTAGTTCAGGTTAATTACAGGGTTGCCATTAGGGCTAAAATCCCATAAATGCCCCTAGTAGTTTGGGGTATAGGGGTGCTAGTAGGGCTGAAATCCTAGAAATACCCCTGACAGTTTTGTTTAATTACAAGACTGCCATTGAGGCCGAAATTCCATAAATACCCCTAACTGATTTGTATAATTACAAGGTTGCCACTGAGACTGAAATCCTAGAAATGTCCTTTGCAGATTTGTATATTTATAGGTCTGCCCTTGAGGGTGAAATTCCAAAAATACCCCTAGCAGCTTAGCATATTTACCAAGCTACCAATAAGGGTGAATTGACAATACTGCCCCTGAGAATTCAAGTTAACTACAAGGGTACCTTGGAGTGGTGCTACTTATATGCCCTTGGGGGGATTAATATATTTATATGGTTGTCTTTATATTATATTTATGTGTTTGTATGTTTGAATGTTGTATTTAATTATGGTTGAATGTTTGGGTTAATACCGAAAGTTACATGGGTTGTGGATACCTCGGCGGAGAGGTTAAACCCAGATTTGCATTAAGTTTATGCTATCCTTAATAGTTATCGACCGATAAATAGAAAAGCAGGATTGACCCAGCTACGACTATTTAAAATAAGAGCTACATGTGGCTTGATCCCTGAGTACATTGTACGTAGGCAGCCTGACCGGGATTCGGGTGCAGTCACAAATAATATTTAGACCCTAGGTCCTCTAAAGTAATCAGTATGAAATCTAAATACGGAAATCGGGATAACCTCTGGTTGTGAGGTCTATTCAGGTAACGTTTGGATTCTTGAAAAATGGCTTGGGAAAAGGGTTATCCCTTCTCAAGGGGGATTACGAGTAAATCACGTCCAATCCCGGGTTGAGGTAGGTAAACTCGGGACGGGGGCATGACAAATGGTATCAGAGCCTAAGTTCAAATCTCGAACCAAAGGTTTGGGTAACTAAAGTCATTGGAAATGTTTAAATGTGTTATTGACTTTCCAAGTGGAACATGTCGTTATACTTGTTAGTATGTGTGGCTGCAAGGGTTGTCACCCGGGGTCGAAGTTAGTAACGTTAATGTAATTATAAAGTTCACCACATCAATTGCATTTAGATGTTGAGATCGACTTTTCGTTGGATCAAAAAGTCGAGAGGTTAGTAAGTTTAGTAACGAGCCAGATTTGGAATAGGTAAATTCGAATTTCTGTATTTGGCGCAAATGGCTTAAAAGTGCGCCTAATATTATTCGAATGTATAAATCGACAATTTTCGAGCTTATTAGAGTTTGATCCTTATCGATTAGTCAGAAACTTTTGATCAATTTCCTGGTCAACACTGGAAATACTTGGTCAACCCTAAAGTCAATCATTGACTTTACCTGGTCAAACTAGGAAATTGGGCTGTTAGACTATTTGATAGTCATTTCCCGTCCCACAATTGATTGATTGGTTAAAGAGTATGTATAGCCACTTTTGGCAACACATTAGTGTTGCGTAATTATATTTGAGCAGAATCAAGGATGATATGGTGATTGAGATGCTGGTTGAGGTTAAAGAAAAGGATTACGTAAAGTTTCAGAGCCCAAGAGTAAGCTCAAGGAGTAATAAGTTATTACGGTCGGGGAACAGCGTAGGGGCATGAGAACATTACTGAATGTGAGGTAACTAATTCTTGATGGTTGGAGTACCGTACCGGGCGCATGGGATGTGTTGCCAGCAGGGTGAGTGGACGTTTATTTTATTTAAATTTAATGCATGCACTGTTTTACTTTTATTAATTTTCATCGGAGTTTTTTTTTGGAATTCTCTTGGATTTTCTTTACTAGAGTTGCCGAAAGGGATATTTCAGTGGAGTCATATGTGTTGTTTACACAGTGGTATTGAAAATATATTATATTCGTACGAGGACTATACTCCGCCATAATGTTATAATAAATATGTATCGGTAGTCATTATGAGCGCGATGTGAGCGCGAGGCGCAAGTATCGTAGTCCCGTATGAGTATACATGACAGGACCCACCCCGGGTTAAACCCCTTTAACCCGAAGTAAATCCTGCGGGGACCACCTCAAGGGAACTTCTTACCGAAACCCCCTTGAAATGGCCAACCCTTCCTACAAACTAACTAAACCGGGTTAGTCAGAGCAGTCTACAGAGATGATTACCCCAAAGAATTTCGAAATGGGTGGAAGCAAAAGCCACCAGGACTAATGATTCTAAAGTTGTTGCAGAATTTGTCAAAACTAACATTTTTGCTAGGTTTGGAACGCCAAGAGTTTTGATAAGCGATGGTGGATCACATTTCTGCAATCGAACTATTGAGGCTTTGCTCAAAAAGTATGGAGTCACCCATAAAGTATCAACGCCATATCATCCTCAAACAAGCGGCATGGCTGAGACATCTAACAGAGAAATCAAGCAGATATTGGAGAAGACTGTAGGACCTACGAGGAAAGATTGGAGTGATCGATTAGACGATGCACTATGGGCCTACAGGACTGCGTTCAAGACGCCGATAGGAACTTCTCCATTTCGGCTAGTGTATGGCAAAGCCTGCCATCTTCCGGTGGAGTTAGAGCATAGAGCATGGTGGGCAGTCAAGAAGTTTAACATGGACCGAGATGCGGCTGGATTACATAGGAAGTTACAAATTTGTGAGCTTGAAGAAATCAGAAACGACGCCTATGAATCTGCCATGACATATAAGGCGAAGACGAAGGCGTATCATGATAACATGATACGAGGGAAGCACATTGAAATAGGACAACAAGTCCTTCTGTTCAATGCTAGACTTAGACTTTTCCCAGGTAAGCTTCGTTCCCGTTGGCAAGGACCCTTTATTGTTACTAATGTGTTTCCTTATGGTGCAGTTGAGATTCAAAGAGCTACTTCGGGAAATAAGTTTAAGGTCAATGGTCATCGACTTAAACCTTATTACAGCACATTCAGGGAACACGTAACCGAGGAGATTTGTGTGACAGAGCCACCAACAAATGCAGAATGACGCCATCTAGGAGCAAGAAGAGAAGAGTCTAGGCTGACAGACTATAAACATTAAGCGCTGCATGAGAGGCAACTCATTTCAACCGTAGCAGTGGAGGAGTCATCAGCGAGAGTTTGCATTTTTCTAATCCCTTCACTCTTATGATTGATATTTTAATTTATTTATGTGTTTATTATGTGACTTAGACACATGCTTAGGAAGTTATGACATGATTTTGGTTTTACATTGAGGACAATGTAATTTTCTAAGTGTGGGGTAGAAGTTACATAGTAACATATTTTATTTGTGTGTTTATTTTTCAATTTATGTCGAAATTTTCTTCCAATTTTTAATATTTCCCGTAATTTTAAAAAAAAAAAAATTGTTTCGAAATTTAATTTTTGTTTTGTGTCTTAGGATATACCCTTAAAAGTCTATGATGAACTATATCTTTGAATGCATGATTGACGGTTTAACATTTATCTTAAGAAATTGCGAGTTTCATGGATTTTTGGAAGTGGTATGAACACTTGAGATTTTTGAAGAAAAAGTATGCATGTTTTGATAATTTGTTTCCATAAAAACCTATGTGAGAATTTGAGCCAACATACTTTCTTTTTGAGTGATAAATACCATAATTTTCGAAATTTCACTATCTTTTAAGACCTCATCATTCTTTGCATGTTCAATAACTATGTGCTATAGCTTTTTAATGGACTCTAGAATTTACTAGAACTTGCTTATGTGATTTTCGAAGCTTTATAATCATAAATTGTCTTGATTTTGAATATGATTGAATTTAATCTCATTAGGATCACCACCACAGACAAATTAAGCCTGTGCCTATTTTGTGCCCGTTGTGGGACTCCTTAGTTAACCCCTTTGAGCTTACATTGAGCCTTTTATTTCATCACCTTTAAAACAGAATTCCTTTGCTTAGAATAGCTAAACCTTTACCTTGTTATCAAGACTTGGCAAAGTACTTTTAATGGAGCTGTATAGCGTGATGTTGTGAAGCAAGTGTGGGGTGAACAATGTAATAAAGAGCAAGCGTGGGGTAAAACACCATATGATTATAAATGTATGTGCCATGTATGAACAAAAAGAAAGAAATATGTCCGAAACAAAAGAAAAAAAAAGAAAAGAAAAAAAATTCGGATAGAATTAAAGTTCAAGGCACAAATTCTTTCATGGTGTGTTGTAATGTTTTGTGAATTTGGAGTTAGTAATTATTTGAAGGTCTAAAAATGTTTATATGACCTTTGTCCTGTTCACAATATGGGAAGAAGTCAAGATTGACGTATGGGTCCAACATGAAGAAATTCGACCCTTGAAATGAAGACATGAGGAGGAGCGAGATTTGCTAAAGTCTTGGTGATGTCTTAAAATCACCATTTATCCCAAAAATTCCTACCTTATGAATTACAACCATATTATTGAGATTAATTCATGATTCTTAAGATAGCTAAATTTGATTTGTGGAGATTTTCTCATGAGTCAAGCATATGGTTTTGGTCCATTATTGCACATAGTTGTTATATGAGGTTTTTCCAGAAAATTTTATTCACAAAGAGCTTTCATTTGTTGAAATATGCAAGTTATTTGTTATCTTATCATCTTTTCTCTTGCATATACTATTGAGTGAATACCATGGATGAGTGAAAAGAAGAGAGTATGCCATTGTGAGGTGGAACGGTTATCATACATGTTTGTGCTATATGATCTCATATCTTACTTGTTCATACTATGATACATGGTTATGAAGCTTTGCAATTATGCTTTTCATTCAAATGTTTTAACTTGAAAATTATGCATGATAAAGATCCTGAGACAATCTATCTAAGGGTATTAGAAGTTTTTAAGTCATTTGGTTTTTGTTTTAGAGTCAGTTTGCTAAGGGACTAGCAAAGGGTAAGTGTGGGGTAGTTTGATAAGTGCGTTTTACGCAATGTTTTTAAGGTGTTTTTACCCTCATTTGTACCTTGTTTATTCCTTAGTAATGTTGTTTTTACTTATTTTGAGTCAAAAGAGTTTTTCTGTAGAGTAATGGTTAATATGTGTCTTTTTACAGAAATTTGTGCTTAAATGTTGTAAAACTGATTTTGGATAAGACTTGGTTGTTTCTCTTATGATTCACCGTACCTTTACATTGTAATTTTTGAAAAATTTGGTTTAATGTGTAGATAACATGTAAATGAGCATATGAGAACAAGAATCATGAAGATTGGACTCATGGAAGACAACAAGAGAGGCCATGGAAAAGAAGAAACTCCGAAACATAAGGTTTTGATCCGAGCAGAAATTTCCAGAAACCATAACTCAACTTCAAAGATTTCCCTAGGACGATCCATGAGGAACCAGGGAACGTGCCATATATGGATAGAAAGCTGTGGATGTCTAGTTTCTAAATCATTTGGAATCACAGCAATCCGAGTTCTGAGGAAGAAGTTATGCTGGAAACAATGGCCGGAGGTCAGTCTCGCGAATGAAACTCTCCCGCGAATGAAATCTTATTCGCGAGCAGAAATCTCTCCCGCGAACAGAAATCCTACATCAACTTCGGAAAATCATATCTAAATATCCAGGAGGAATCTGAGGACAAGCCATATATAATTGGAAAGCTACGGAAGTCTAGTTTTCAGATCTTCTTGAATCACAGCATTTGGAGTTCAGATGAAGGAGTTATGATCAAAACAATGGACGGAGGTCAAGCTGCAAAACTGGGCAGTTTCTGCCTAAGTTGTCACACTAGTTTGGGAGGATGTTTCTTCACCAAAATTCTTCCCAAGCATGTCAAAGGACTTAAGAGAAGCTTAATGCCCAACTACCTAAGCGCCCGAGTGCGCAGAGTAGCGAGAGCGTCCATTTCCAGCTAACGCCCAACAAACAGCAGGCCACACTTACGTCACGCTTTACTCTGTACGAGACGAGCGTAAGCGAGATAAATAAATAAAATAAACAGGGCATAGCCCCTCCGGAGGTTTACGGTCATCGACACCGCAGGAGTGATAGATACTAGGTCCCGTCGCTCTCAGGCCAAGCACCGGAAATCAGGACGACGGTACTACTTTTCGATCCAACCTCACACACACACACACTAAGTGCTATAAGAAGCGTGTGGTCAAACTTAAAACAATGCAACAGTATTTTTATAGATATAAAGTGAAAGAGCCGCCGACCCAAGAGGGTTTCGGCTCACCCATTGGGTGTGCTCCCCCTACTACCTGGTATGACGGTACAGCTGGCTGCGCTCCAACTCCTGGTCCTCCTGAAGCCTGCGTAGACGAGCTCCTGAGTCTGTGGGTGAGATAACAATGATAGTCAGGTATAAGTAATTCGAGGATCTACTATCTACGACTAAGACTTGATAAACATTCTTTGTTTATCTTTCTGACACTAGGGTTTGACTTGTTTGACACTCCGATTCTCGAACCGGCGAGAAGTCAAGATTAATTCTTATTCAGTACTTACGTCGTGTTGCCACGTTTGTAAACCAAAAGTCTTCAAAACGTTTAACCGTAGTGTTCGAAAACGTAAAATAGGTGTTCTACGGTATAAGTTAAAAGTCAACTTTAAAATAGTAAAAGTCAACGGTCAACAGTAAGGTCAACGGTAAAAAAGTCAACCATCCAAAAGTCAACGGTCAATAGTCAACCGGTCAAAGTCAACAGTAAGAAGTAAACAGTAAAAGTAAAACTGTAATAGTAAAACAGTAAAAGTAAACAGTAAAAACAGTAACTGTAATTATTTCAAACAGTCAGGGGCAAATTGGTAACTCTACCCCTGGGTAAATGGTGAAAGTAAAACTGACACGGTAAAAACCAGAGTTTTTACCGTGCCGGTCTCCGATCGACTGGTTTCGCCGGATTTGAAGCTTTTCCGGCCAGATCGAGTTCCTAGGCCTGTTTTTCCTCCTTCTACACAACCTAGGCTATCCAACAACATCACAAACAGAAGAAACGATCGAGTTTCATACCTTGAGCTTCCTCCACTGTGTTCTCCGGCGAAACTCCTCCGGCGGAGCTCCGCTGACCTCCTCCTTCCTCCTCCTTGCTCCTGGGCAGCTCCTGGTGGCGCTTGGGAGCTTCCTAGCTCCTCAAATCCTCTGGTAAGCTTCGATCCGCTTTGCACAGTAAATCTGAGTTTCTGTCCTCGACTGGGCGGCGCTGGCGTCGCTGGTGGTCTGGTTGAGGTCGCCGGGGCGAGGCGAAGCTGATGGGGGCGGCGGTGAGGCTCGACGCGCGCCGGGGCAGAGCAGCTGTGGCTGCTGTCGAAGAGGGCAGAGAGGGAGAAGACTTTCTGTTTCGGGCGAGAGCGAAACAGGAAAGTGAAGAAAGG
This sequence comes from Comarum palustre, assembly GCA_951800085.1. NCBI lineage: Eukaryota > Viridiplantae > Streptophyta > Magnoliopsida > Rosales > Rosaceae > Comarum > Comarum palustre. The sequence goes on from OX637592.1 coordinate 4,851,892, forward strand.
AGAAAGTGAAGAAAAGGAAAGGTGAGAAAAGAGAGAAAGAGATAAGGTTTTAAAGAAAAACGAGTGGCCACGATTCGTCGATTGAATCAATGGCCACGATTTAATCCCAATTCCCAAAATAATTTCAAAACCAAATCCATTTTCAAAAATTCATTTAAAATAACCAAACATCAAATTCAAACGTAAAAGTCGTACGAAAAATACGTGAAGTGCCGGAAAATATTCCGTAAATACTTTCATGCATGTGGCGACGTGTGTCTTAACGTAAAAACGTTAGACGAAATTGACGACGTACTGAAAAGTAATCGGAATTAAACCCTAAGTGTGTCGGAAAATTAAATTAAAATTTCGGGGTCTCACATCCTGGTCAAATTAAGACTTCCTAGTCAAACTAGGAAAAGTACAAGTCAACAGTATTAAAGACTGATATATTGGATTAATTTTACAGTTTATGGTCGAACGTGAGACAGACTCGACCATGTGGATTTTCGAGGTTGCGCTTTTAGGGGTATTCCGAGCAGTGATGATGTCGCATTAAGTACTGTGAGTGGACCTTTATTTTGAATTAATGCATGTCATGTTTTTATACTAAACAACATGATTTTTATTACTTTAATGAGTCGGTGGGGCCAGGAAGGTGGGTTTCTCCCCTTTCGTAAGCTCCTATGTTATGTCGGCTGAAATCAGAGTTCTATTGGTTAAATTAGAATGCATTGTTTTATGGACATAGTTTTGAGGACCGTCGGGGAACCGTGCCTTATGCATGAGATGCATGTTTTAATATACGGGGGAGAAGTCATATAATAATGACTTTTCGTAATTGCTTGTTTTCATCACCATGAAGGGTCGTCATATATATAAAGATGCTAGCTAGCCATACGGCCCCCCTCACTTTGGAAGTGGAGTGGGGCAATAGTAGCCTTAGAGGGTTCCGACTCTAGCCTGAGAGGCTCATTATCATGGTGGAATCTCTCTGCCATGAAGGGTCGTCATATTACTTAGTAGACTTAAAGGTTCTGACCGTAGTCTGGGAGACTCTTCGTCATGGTGAAACCTCTTCCCCTATTTTTAATACTGTGTTTTAAGCCAATGAGATTGACAAGTGTTGTTTTGTTTTTTTGAAAGGATGATTTGGGATTATTTCCCAAGGAGGTATGCATAAATGATTTCTCGGAACAATAAAAGGGAGAACGTTAAATTAAGATATTTTCTCGCGTCTGGATTTTATTTTTGTCCACTCACTCTAACGTCCTGTTTTTAAATGTTTTCCCGTGGGCCCTTCGTTTTCAAATGCCCAGTGTTGCAGAGTTGCTGAGAGAAGGTCATCCGTACTGAAAATGAGGCATAGTCATATCGTTTCTGCAGTCGTTATTTAGTATATTTAGGTTTTGCTTCCACGTAGAATTATTTGATTACCCCAGTATAGTGTTTAGTTGTATTTGATTGTGTAAGTGTTTTCGTTGGTTAGCCGGTAGGGTTGTCCACTTCAAAGGGGGGGTTTCCGGTAAAAAAATTTCTTGCGGTGGACCCCGTAGGGTTTACTTCGGGTTAAAGGGATTAACCCAGGGTGGGTCGTAACAGAGAAGACCAAAGAGGAAAGGAGATAAACAGGAAAGGAAAGAGAGAAGAAGAAGAATGAAAGAAGAAAGGGAAAGGTGGAGAAAAAGAGAAACAAGATAGGGTGTCGGTGGTGGATAAGGATAGGGATAGGGGGTTTATATAGAAGTGCTCGACGGCTACCATTGAACGAACAAATCAACGGTCACGATTAAACCTAAGTTTTAAAATAATGATAAAACTAAATACATTTTCTGAAAATCATTTAATTGAAAATAAAATATTGAATTCATCCATAAAATAGAACGAAAATACGGAGTGCCGAAAAAATATTCTGTAAATACTCCTACGCATGTGGCGACGTGTGTTCTAATGTGAAAGTGTTATACACTTACGACGTACCGAAAAGTAATCGAAATTAAACCCTAAGTGTGTCGAAAAATTAAATAAAAATTTCAGGGTCTCACACACTAGGTTTCGATTAAACGTTAAAGCTTCTATTTTAGGACTAAACCAAGGCAAAAAGAAAAAAACAAATACGAAGTTCATAACTTAGGAGATAGTCTGCCTTGGTTTGCAGACACAATCCTTCTCTTCTGCTATTGCAGCCTACGTAGCTGTACTTAAGTCTTGAAGAAAGAAAAAAAAAGCATATTGATTATGTAGGACTTATGTCTTGAAGACCTTGCCAAACATGAAATGTAAATCCCATGATCTTCCCGCAACAATGTGAAGAAATGTTGGAGCGCAAAGAAAAATGATGATGAAATAATATTACAGGTAAATTCAATTCACAACATTTCCCCAATGCAATTATTTCTTACAACACATTTTGACACTTGACCTTTTTCTCCTCCCTTGCGGTTTTTTCTCCTCCCTCCAACATTAGGGCCACAACAGTCAAATCACCACATTTTCCCATTTAAACTTCATAATCTCTTCAGGCTTTTCTTCCTTTCATCGATTTTCTTCTTTTCTGCCTGTGCTTTTGTCAAGCCAGCTTCTTTCTTCAGTGTCGTACTACTTGCTACAGTTGATGCAGCAATCCCACCAACTCTCGTCTCCGCCACGGAAGCTACAATAGCCGGCTGATCCTGGCCAAGTCCTCTCGCAGTGACAGTCAAAGGGACCAGTACGGATGGGATTTGGCATGGCAGTGGCAAGGCAGCACCACCTCCCGTGATCTTTTGATCAGCATTAACTGCCGAGGTGTTAGATTGGTCAACGTTCAGTGCAGTAGTAGACTCAGAAATAGCTCCTGTTTTAAATTTGGGTTTTGGCTTGGCGTGGATCCCAGTATAAAGCCTGCATTCAAGAGCTAACAATTAACAATCACATGTCATGGTACATCTAACAGTCAATCCCTATCGAAGTTTACTCAAAGTTGGTATATTGGCATACCATAAAAAGTTGGTTTGCTGTTCTGCTATGTCTACAAATTTGAGCTATTAAGATGCTAGCTACATGGGTCTCTATTAAGAACTCCAGATCTCATACTATGGTACCATATTGAGCAAGAGTAGAGACTACAAATTTTACAGTAGAGAGATTATCAACGAAATGAACACACATTATTAAGAAGTCAAGGTCTAAGAGTTTTTTTCTGACAATTGTAGGTCTATATGCTAATCCATATTTCCTAAATCAAGTGTCATCTCTTTCAGCTTGTTTTGGACAAATTATCTTATTAGGATAGTGAATCAAAATCAGCCGGTACCAACGATAGAACCAACAATAACATCTCGATATGTAATTCCAACAGCACATCTAACTGAATGTTCTACATGAACCACCATCCAAAAATTTGTATATGAACTCCCAATACTACCTACTTACTCTGAAGATCAAACAGATAACAAAATGAACCGTAACTCACCTGGCGTGTCTTGCATATTCCTCGTAATTCTCAAGCAGCATCTTGCCTGCTTGTTCATTTAAGGCTGATTCTGCAAATGGTTCAATCAACAGACATCTGACTACCTGTTATAACAGAGCATGAAGCAATATATTAATGATAAAAACAAAAACAAAAAATCAAATCAGAATGCCCAATAAAAAAACTCAGTAGACAGACAGAAAAGAATTGGAAAGGAAAGGAAGTCAGTCAATGAACTATCAAAGAAACTTACAATGAGAACATGCCGTAATCCAAAACTTGGATTCCAATCTTTTTTTAATGTGTTCACACAAATCTCACCGTTATTTGCAATGTTTGGATGGAAAATTCTGGTCAGAAAGTAACCTACAACAATTATAACCCAAGATCAAGATATGACCAAACTAAAAGATTAAACCAGATAGAATTGAAGGTGGGCATGAAAGGTTTAAGAGTATTTGTGCACATCAGCGTAACCCTATCTCTTCAGCTTTATAATAATGTAGTCAGTTACTACTGGCAGAATGAATCCACAGACAAGACAGGCCCATTGAAAAAAGAGAGTAATAATTTCTGAACGCATAACCAAAAAACCTTTGGGAGGAGAGTGTGGAAAGTCACGAGAAAATAACAACTTCATACGAAATACACCATTCTCGTAAGGAGTGCCAGCTGCAAAGTCATAAAATTAGGTAAGCAATCATCCTAAAGTACATTAGATTGATGCAGGATTGTAAAGACTAGAGTACATACCTGGCCCTTCAATATCAGCAAATATGAGTGAAAAGTCATCATCATTCACACAAACTTTTATGCCTTCAGGAGGGGATTCATCAAGACTCTTCAATTCCTTTGCAAGTTGCTTGATCACATTTGGTGGCAGATTTTCATTAGTAGCCTGACATGTTAACATAAGTATAAGATTTAGATGTAAAGTTAAAATTAAAGAAGGAAAAGAAAGCAGTCAAGCAAAGTTATTTTTTTATTATTATTTTTATCTAAGAACGGTTCAGGCAGCTAACAATATAATTACCCAATAGGTGGTTAGCCCAACATGCACAAGGACAATGACTTTCCCTTGGCCTACAAACTTTCAAAGACAAGCCCTCAAGCAATTTGAATAAAACCAAACAACTATCATGTAAACAAGTCACGTGGCTGATTTTTCAATATAACAACAAGGATTTATATTTCAAACACAAGGGTTGGTGTATCAAGCACAGATGGATTGATGTTTAACCCATCATGTACTATCAAAAGTAGAATTGAAGGAACCTCAAGTTGGATTTGGAGGAAACATCATGAAATCATAAGGTACAATGGCAACAACTATATTTCCTAATATCCACGAGTTCCCGGCTCAAAACATGGGACATTGTGGCAAAACTTTAAAATCTTAATGAAATAGCAAACTCTAGCGAATAGCTAGGCATCATGAACTTGTTCAAACCCCAGACCATACTGTAGTAAACCATGCAACCACTTGTTGCTGCATAACACAGTATTATAAAGAACATTACCATGTAAATAAAGGAATGATGTCCTTGGTGAAATTTTGTCCCAAACAAACTATTTAGCAACTCAGTTATTATGTGCTACAAACTTTTCAACTTCACCCGTACGTGTGATAGAATTAGGCAAGCTGTAAGTGGAGATACCTGCAATAGAAATTTATGGTTAATTTCAATAATCAGGACTGTCCACACCTCATATTAGTCGTGTGTCTCCAAACAACAATGAAATTAAACTAATGAACCATAAAAAATAAATAAAAATATAAAAGCAAATCTTAAACATCAAACACAATGGTTTGATGTATATCAGAACTAAAGAGAAGAAAAAATAGAGGATCCACTGAACATCGAAGGAGGCTAAAGTGAGTTGCCACAACACGGAAATATACAAATCAAGAGAGTTCGGGTCTTATTTAGGAAAACAAATCAACCCACCAAAAGTCAACAAGAACCTAAAAGGAACGTGAACTGATGATGCCAAGGATAACAAACACAGAACTCAGGAATCTATTAGTCCAAGTTGCAATTCATGACGAAAACCTAATCTTGGAGAAGAGAGATTACCGACGAAAGAGAATGAAACTCAGTGTGCTGTGATGTGCTGGGGTGATTGAGATTGAGGATGCGAACAAGAGAGAGAGAGCGTTTCATCGAAGAGAGGATATATATTATTTTTCGGCTGTTTTTTTTTATTTTTTTAAACGAAAAATTATTATTTATAGTAGGACAATATATTCAAAGATATTGAATGTAATTCGATGTATTTTATTGATAGAATGAGCCTTTATTTATTAGCGGTGGCAATTTGATCCCTATCGAACCAACCAACCATATCATAGAAATTAGTAACCAACAAAGTCGGTTACCATAGAGTTGGTACGGTACTACGGTACCCGTTTGTGAAACATGGTTGGTAGGCGGTACTAGATATTGCATACCATCGGTATACAAAGTCTACCGACATACATGTATTTATACTAGAATAAAAATATTTTACTCCATATATGTAACACCCTGTACCCAAGAAGTTACGTTTTCACAGTGGTTTACGAGTTATCGAGAGCTATTAACTGTGACCGCTCAATTATGAAGTTATCGCTAGAGTTTATTTTTGAGCTTTTCTCAAATGAAGGAAAAATAGATTTAATGACGTGAGGTCGTAGTATGTGTTGAGACGAGCTCACCGGTATGTCCAGATTATTTTTCGAAGCATCTGTCTATTTTCTACGAATTTTCAAAATTTCTGGTAATTATTAATTACCATTTCAGTAAATAATTTCTACCATTCTACAATTTACTTTTTACCCATTTTACATTTGGACCGTCAGATCAAGTAGGGTTTTAATCTGAACCATCCGTTCAGGTATAAATAGGGGGGAGGTGTTGACTCGGCCAAAGAGAGAACTCGGGTCAACCGAGTCGGCCACAGCGGCGCTCCACCTCTCTCGTTCTCTCTTGACAGGACCCACCCCGGGTTAAACTCCTTTAACCCGAAGTAAATCCTGCGGGGACCACCTCAAGGGAACTTCTTACCGAAACTCCCTTGAAATGGCCAACCCTTCCTACACAACTAGCTAAACCGGGTTAATCAGAGCAGTCTACAGAGATGATTACCCCAAAGAATTTCAAGCAGCAACGGAATGATCGACTATGCCTCGACTCTCGTACGCGCTCGACCTCCTCTCAAGAACCCTGCATCACTGGACATTTAAAAACGAAAGGCCCAGGGGAGAAACATTTAAAACTGTTAGAGTGAGTGGACGAAAATCAAATATAAAAACTTTATTTCCTTTAATGCTCTCCCAAACATTGAATGATTTAAATAACATTTATGCATGCCCACAATTACTAAATTTCCACAAATGCAGGATAAGATAAGCAAGTAAAGAATCTGGGAAGAGACATGTTCACAAACATAATCAGTCTGACCTCTCAGACTAGGGTCGGAGCTAAGAGCTCTGGTTGCGCCTTCACGCTATGCTAGCTATATAAATCGGTAATGGACAACCCTTAATATATCCACCTGACATCTCAGGCGTGTCTGTCCTCTCAGACCAGGGTCGGAGCTAAGAGCTCTAGGTAAATGGTGATGGACAACCCTTAGAATATCCACCTGACATCTCAGGCGTGTCTGTCCTCTCAGACCAGGGTCGGAGCTAAGAGCTCTAGGTAAGTGGTGATGGACAACCCTTGGAATATCCACCTGACATCTCAGGCGTGTCTGTCCTCTCAGACCAGGGTCGGAGCTAAGAGCTCTAGGTAAGTGGTGATGGACAACCCTCATAGTGCACTACGTAATTTGCCTGACCTCTCAGGCTAGGGTCGGAGCTAAGAGCTCTAGTAGCGCCCTCACGCTACTCTAGCTAGCATAATCATTGGACAACCCATAAAGGAAATTCACAACAATACTCTACTCAAATACTCTTCCCAAACAAATAAATAAAACTATTCCTCGACATATAAGCATAAATCCAAATAAAATATCCAAGCACCCGAGGAACATATCATTCCCGAAACAATCATGAAAACCATGCAATTATATCAGTAATTAAGGCATGCATTCATTTAAATAAAAAATCTGTCCACTCACAGTACTATTGCGACATTCCCGCTCGGAAAGCTCCTCGAGCGAAACCCTCGACTACCGCGTAGTCGAGCCCGTCTCACGTCCGACCAGAGACTGTACAAATGAACCAATATATTAATCATTTCATCGTTGACTTGGTCTTTTCCTAGTTTGACCAGGAACTCCTATTTGACCACAAGTTGACCGAGTTCCTTTTTATGACATTTTACCCTTTTTGACTTTCTTTCCCGGTTATCGACTCTTAACTCAATTTATCGGAAGTCCGACTCAGTTTCCGAACTTTCCTTTATTACTTTAACTTGACGTTAGGGTGTCACGTATTAATCAATATATTTGACCTTGAGTCGATTTACCGATTAAACCTTTTCTCATAAATTCAAGTTATCAATTCCCGATAACAATTTAACTCTTTACCCATTTAACCAAAAATTGTCACATTCATTGAGCTTCAGTTCTTAAACCATTTTTCTGAAAATGCAACTTTCCCAAAGTGGAAACTTTCCCTTAATGGAAAGTTTCCCAATTTGGCAGGTTTCCAAACATAGAAGGTTTCCCAAAATGGAAACTTCCTACTTACGTCCAAACTTTTCGTAATTACTCAACTTAGGAATTATCAGTACTTCCCGACTAAAAGCTTAACAGGAATTCGATTCCTACCTCTTCGGCATTCAGCCGGTTCTACCGTATCACCGGAATCTTCGCCGGATTCCGGTGATTTGCTGGAATTTCGCCAGAGTTTCCCCGTTTCTCGATCACCAAGTTCTCGACATGAAATCACGTAAACAACACTAGATCAGCAACCCAACAATAATTCAAATGACACCAAACAATAAAATGCAGCATTTAAACTTCCTTTGCCCAATCTACAACTTCACAAATTCTAAAACCATTGAAATCATCAACACTGTAATTCAGCTTTCCCACAACCTGTTCTACATTCTCAACACTTCCCGAAAACAAGACAATCAACAAATCGACTAAAGTAGTTCCAAAACACTGATGACCCAGGACAGCCAAAACCACAGCCATTGATGCCGCCTAACACAGTAGCTACTCACACTCCAAAATCCCAATTTCATCGAAACTCCACTAACTCGAATTCAATTAACCAAATAGCTAGAACTCGACAGGTATAACAAGTTTCATACCTCAATTGCCTTTTGCCGGTGACCGAAGAACAAAGAACCAAGGCCAAAACTGAAATCACTCCTCTAAATCGCAGCCTCACTCCCGTGCTCCACCAATTGCTTCATCTCCTTGTTTTTTCGAAGTTCCACCTCTGTCTACAGACGTCATGGCGTCCCAGAAACGGAAAGAACTTGGAGAACCGATCGTTTGGCCGAAGGTGTGGCCAATGACATCGTCACAGTGAAACCCAGAAAATAGAGGAAGGAGGGATTAGGTCCCAGGCTAAAATCCAAGCTTATGGGGGTTCAAAATCGAGTGAAAAGAGTCGGGTTTACCTTGAAGAAGCTCGAGCTTGCCGGAGAAGGATGAATCGGAGGAAGAACCGATTTGGGGCTAAAGGTTGACTCTTGAGAACAGAGGAGAGAGTGAGTGGAAGGGAAGAAGGTGACCATGGATAGAGAGAGGAGAGTGAGGCGAACTCGGCGGTGGTGATGCGACGACCAGGCGCGGCCGGACGGGGCAGCGACGGTGGCTGGACGGCGCGACTGCCTCAGCCCTCTCGGTCTCTCTCTGTCTCTCTCTCTCTCTTCTTTCGACGGAATCCGAGAAAAGAAAGATAGTTTTGGGGTTAAAAAACATGGATCTAAGGGCTCACATTACATGATGAAGATCAAGGGCCAAGATTAAAAGTTGGGTCTTAAAATCAGAAAATTGAAATTTAGAAATTACCATAGACTTCCGAAATTCACAGAAATTAGCCGGAAGCTCCAAAAAATATTCCGAAAATACCGGGAGTCGCGTGTTGACGCGAACTACAACATCGAGTCATCAAGTCAGGTTTTTGGAGTACTTTTAAAAATTCGAAAATTAACTCGAACGATAACTTTTCGAATTACCGATCGCAATTAAAAATCCTCGGTAACTCGTGAATCTCTGTGACAGGTAACTTTTATTAACTTCAAAAGATTCGGGGTGTGACATCTCTCGTCTGCTCCGACTCGGCCACAGCGGCGCTCCGCCGTTTGGCCACCTCCAGTTGGCGCGCCACCACCAAAATTGTCACGTCCCGACCCAAGATTACCTCCCTAACCCTGGGTAAGGACGTGCGGGACCCAACACAAGGGAGATTTACTCGAAATCCCCCTTGAGCCAGGATAACCCTTTTTTTATAAACCAATTCAAACAGTCCAAACGGTATCGGAATAGACCTCAAACCGGAGGTTATCCCGATTCCCACATTTGGATCTCAAATCAAACATTTAAAGAACCTAGGAGTTCTAATAATATTTGTGACTGCACCCGAATCCCGGTCAGGCTGCCTACGTACCCTGTCTTCAGGGATCAAGCCACACGTAGCTCTTGTTTTAATTATCACCCTAACCGGACGAATCCTTCTATTATATTTATCGGTCGCTTTATAAATGAGGATAGCATACACCTAACGCATAACCTGAGTTGACCTCTCAAATGAGGTACCCACGTAAATAACCAATCCTCTAGGGGCATAACTGTAATGTCAACTGGAAGGTCCCCTTGTGGTTAGCCTAAACTATCAAGGGCATTTTTGGGATTTCAGTCCCAAGGGCAGCCCTGTAAATATACGAATATGGCAGGGGTATTCTTGGAATTTCAGCTCTAGTGGCAGTCCGGTAATAAACTCAAACTACCAGGGTATTTCTGGGATTTAACAACTATGGCACCCCTGTAATTACCCTAAACTGCCAGGGGCAGTTCTGTCATTTTAGCCTTAATGGCAGTTTGTAAATAAACTGAGTACCAGGGGCATTTTAGAAATTTAAACCTTAATGGCAGCCCCTGTAAATACACAAATCTGTCAGGGGTAATTCTGACTTTCTACATCCACGGTAAAACGGTAAAATTTCAGATCTGCCGCAGTAAAGATCTGGGAATTTACCCCTAACCACTCCGACCGATCTGTTGCCGGATTTTCTCCTAATTCAAGCCATCATTTCTCCCATTACAACCAACATCAACATAATCTCAACCACAAACGAAAGGAGAACAAGAAAATTGGAGGGAACGGGACTACCTCTCGATAGGACCACTGCCGGGAGGAGGCAGCTCTTCCAACTCCTCGATTCACTCTCACCGCCGCTCCTCTAAGATAGTGAAACACCAGGGGAGGTTCGCCATGCCGAGGTGAAGCTGATAACGCCTGCCACGCTCGCCATCGAGGTGAGATATGGAAAACCCGATCCCAACACAGTCGCCTCTTTCCCATCTTGGCTGGGCCTTGATGTGGCGTCTCTAAGCAGCTAAGGGCCTGAGCAGACTGACGGGGATGAGGTGAGGCTGCTGGTGGTGGCGGTGAGGCACCACTCGCGGCGGTGTGGCTTCGCCGAGAAGAGAGCAGAGGGAGGGAAGGTGAGGGAAAGACGAGGAGAGAGAGAGAAGGAAAAAGAGAAAGAGACCGTCTCGGTCAACCCCCCTCCCCCATATTTAAACCCAAAACCAACGGCCCAGATCAATCTCTGAATGATCTGACGGCCTAGATTGAATTATTCAAAAGTTACCATGAACAGTAAATAGATATTTTGCTATTTATTTTTACCACATGGTAACAACACATTATCCCGCATAACTTTCACATACGAACTCCGATTAAAACGTAGAACATACCCACGAGTTCGTATTAACGTCCTCTACATCTTTCCCGAAGGAAACTTCCTCAAATTCTCGACTTAACGCAAAGTCATCTTTTCTACAGTAAAGTACTTTAACATTTGTTACTTCCTTAAATTGGATAAATTCGTAACTAACAACTCGTAGCTCCGGAAAATCTTCCGGACATACCGGGAAACTTGTATTAACATAATCTACCCCTTGGGACATTAATTCTATTTTCCCCCAGAACCGAAAATATCTCGATATTAATTCGGAGAAAATTGACAGTGCGGTTACCATACTCTGTAACTCGCCTAATCTCGGTAAAAATGTCAATTTGGGACGGGGTGTTACAAAAATGACCCCCTTCCTCTTCACCACAAAGCCCAGTCATTCAACCCTTTACACAGCCATCGACGACGGAGATCGGAGGAGGCGGACGACGGCTGTCCTCGGCCAAAAATCCGGCGACTCAGGTGGCTATTTGTCAAAATGAGGGTATTTTCTTGCTCCTCTCCATCTCCTCTTCAATTCCTTATTCTTGTTTGTTAAATCCGAAGTTGTAATCGGAATTCCCTCTTTTGGTTTTTCGGTGTTTTCTGGGTTTTTGAGTTCTAGCTCCGACGAGCTTAATTTTTGGCCCCCTGGCGAGCTCGTGAAGCTCTAGTGAGGTGGCAGGACAGTCGAGAGCGTTGCAGCATAACCCACTGCGAGGTTGCCCGAAGTAAGAGGACAGCGGTTCGGATATGGTAGGGTGGGGCTGCTGGGAGACCGAAAGAAATTGTTAGGAGCACCTGGTGTTAGGCAGGCTGAGGCAGAGGCTTTGCCTATGAAGGAAATCCAGTGAATGAGCCACTAGATCCGAGAATCAAGGTGAAGTTTTAGTTCTAGGCTTTTGTGTGCATTGTGTTGTTGTTGTGGTTGTGTTTTAAGCCCTAATTTATGTGTTTTAATGCATGTTCGTCGAGAACTTGGTAGAATCGAGCTACGGCGAAGCCATGGCCATTTTTCGGCAAGATTGTCGGAATCCGGTAGAATATTTTGGCATCTTGCCAGAATCCGGTGAATTAACAGAATTTCTGGCAAAAGTCGAAGAGGTAGAAATCGCTTTTCCCTTGTTAAGCTTTAAGTCGTAAAGTTTCCGTTAATCGTGAACTAGGTAATTACGAAAAACTTACCATAAAGAGGAAGTTCTGTTTTGGGAAACTATCACTTTTTGGAAAATTTCCATTTTTGGGAAGTTTCTATTTTTGGAAAGTTTCTATTTTTGGAAAGTTAACCGGTTAAAAGAAGTCAAGCTAATCTTTAAATGAGATTCTGGTCAACTCAGAAAACTTGTTCAAAATCGAGTTGATCGTTGTAATAATTCGGATAATTTCATACTCAAAATATCGACTCATAATTAGTAAATTGGTTAAGCAATTGATTGGATGTCCATAGTAGTTCCATAAATTACCATGGGTTACCTAACATCAAATGAAATAGTAAGGAAGTTGAGGTGTTAAGGTTTTGTAATCAGAAACTAAATTTGAGTCGATAATCGAAAATAAGCGTATTGATGAAAAAGTTGTTAAAAAAGAATTTGGTCAAGTCCTAGTCAAATAGGATTTCCTAGTCAAACTAGGAAAAGATCAAGTCAATAGTATTAAAGACTGATATATTGGATTAATTTTATAGTTTATGGTTGAACGTGAGACGGATTCGACCTTGTGGTTATTTCGAGGTAGCGCTCGAGGAGTATTCCGAGCGTTAAGGAGGTCGCATTAAGTACTGTGAGTGTACCTTTGATTTGAATTAATGCATGTCGTGTTTTTATGCTAAATAACATGATTTTTATTGATTTATTGAGCTGATGGGACCGTGAAGGTGGGTTGCTCCCCTTTCGTAAGCCCTTATGTTATGTCGGTTGAAATCTGTGGTAGATTGTTTAAATTGGGAAAGATTGTTTTATGACCATAGTTATGAGGACGGTCGGGGGACCGTGCCTTATGCATGAGATGCAAGTTTTAATTTACGGTTGTGGAGTCATATATTAATGACTTTTCATATTTGTTTTCTTCGACATGAAGTGTCGTTATATATATTATCACTGCTAGCTAGCCATACGGGCCCCCACTTTAGAAGTGAAGCGGGGCAATTGTGGCCTTATTTGGCTCCGACCCTAGCCTGGGAGGCTCATTGTCATGGGTGGAATCTCTCCGCCATGAAGGGTCGTTCATTACTTAGTAGCTTTCGGAAGGCTCCGACCCTAGTTTGGGAGACTCTCCGTCATGATGAAACCTCTTCCCCTATGTTTAATGTTGATTTACAAGCCAATGAGATTGGCATTTTACGTTTTGATTTTTGGAACGATTATTTGAGATTCTTTCCTGACGGAACATGCATATGGATTTTCTGGAAAATCAAAGGGAGAACATAAATTGATTATTTTCACATGCTTGGATTTTTTTTTGTCCACTCACTCTATCGTCATGTTTTTAAACGTTTTCCCCTGTGCCCTTCGTTTTCAAATGCCCAGTTTTGCAGGGTTGTTGAGAAGAGGTCATGCTTACTGAAAACAAGGCATAATCAAATCATTCAGTTGTCGCTAGTTAGTCTATTTAGGTATTGCTTCCACGAAGAATACTCTGATTACCCTAGTATAGTTTAGTTGGAGTGCAGGTAGGGTTGTCCTTTTCAAGGGGTGTTTCCGGAAAAAATATCCCTTGAGGTGGACCCCCCAAGATTCACCTCGGGTTAAAAAGGGTTAATTCGGGGTGGGTCCTGACAGTTGGTATTAGAGCATTAGGTTATCGTTTCTTGTTACTATCTCATGTACTTGGTAGCACTTAGTGTCTATAGAGTGATGGTCCGACCACGGCGGATTCATCGGCATTTCATGCTTGAGACGCTTAGTGTTATTAGGGATATGAGTTACTAGTTCCTACTGTATTTATGGACTAGGTGGTTCCATAACTAACTGCATATTCAAGACTATGTCTTAGTACGCCGACCTCACATCGAGTTCCTGAAAGGAAAAAGTAAGTATTTGGTGATTTCCTTTTATGCGTTTGCAGGACTATTTGAGATTTGAATAGAGTTATGAGTTGGGAACTCTGGATGGGAACTCATTTTATTTTATGCTAGGCATCTTTTGCAAATGGCTAGAGAGCGAAGCATTTGATTCATGCTTGGGAGGCTATTGTGAAAGTGGCAAGGCTGTAGTTGATGAAGCCAAAGGCGAGACCATGGTCTTTGAGTTATGAGACTCTTAGAAATGAAGAGTCGTCAAAGATTTTAAAAGCGATTGTATTCTATGCTAGGAAAGGTAGTTGGAGGTGCATAGTGTGATTTTTAGAGAAGATGAATATTAAGAATTGATGTTTGTCAAGATTTTATTAACGTTTGCCTTAAGTGTGGTTTCGAGGAAACCAACGAACGTATATAAGTAGAATGACTCAAGGATTTGTGTCACATCCCGGTTCTAGAATCAATTTATGGTCGGTTTGACAGGACCCACCCCGGGTTAAACCCCTTTAACCCGAAGTAAATCCTGCGGGGACCACCTCAAGGGAACTTCTTACCGAAACCCCCTTGAAATGGCCAACCCTTCCTACAAAACTAACTAAACCGGGTTAGTCAGAGCAGTCTACAGAGATGATTACCCCAAAGAATTTCGAGCAGCAACGGAATGATCGACTATGCCTCGACTCTCGTACGCGCTCGACCTCCTCTCAAGAACCCTGCATCACTGGGCATTTAAAAATGAAAGGCCCAGGGGAGAAACATTTAAAAACTGTTAGAGTGAGTGGACGAAAATCAAATATAAAAGCTCCATTTCCTGTAATGCTCTCCCAAAAGTATATCAATTTAAAAATCATTTATGCATGCCCACAATTACTAAATTTCCGCAAATGCATGATAAGATAAACCAGCAAGGAATATGGGAAGAGAAATGTTCACCAAACATAATAAGTCTGACCTCTCAGACTAGGGTCGGAGCTAAGAGCTCTAGTAGCGCCCTCACGCTACGCTATGCTAGCTAAATAAAATAATACGGTCAACCCTTATAATATCAACCTGACCTCTCAGGCTTGTCTGTCCTCTCAGACCAGGGTCGGAGCTAAGAGCTCTAGAATATGTGATAACGGTCAACCCTTATAATATCAACCTGACCTCTCAGGCTTGTCTGTCCACTCAGACCAGGGTCGGAGCTAAGAGCTCTAGAATATGTGATAACGGTCAACCCTTATAATATCAACCTGACCTCTCAGGCTTGTCTGTCCACTCAGACCAGGGTCGGAGCTAAGAGCTCTAGAATATGTGATAACGGTCAACCCTTATAATATCAACCTGACCTCTCAGGCTTGTCTGTCCACTCAGACCAGGGTCGGAGCTAAGAGCTCTAAATAAAGTGATACGGTCAACCCTCATAGTGCACTACGTAGTTTGCCTGACCTCTCAGGCTAGGGTCGGAGCTAAGAGCTCTAGTAGCGCCCTCACGCTACTCTAGCTAGCATATTTATTGGTCAACCCTTAAAATAAACATTCATAACAATACATTAATCAAATTCTCTTCCCAAAACAATTAATTAAAACAATTCCTTGTCATATATGCATAAAACCAATTTCCAACGAAGTCTCGGGTTCAATTCCATTCGAAGGACGGCCCTCACCGTCTATAACCATTTTCGGAAGAAATAGAAAATTGAGTAATAATGTAAATACGTTCAAGAACCCGAGAAGGATATAATTCTCGAAAACAATCATAAAACCATGCAATTAACTCAATAATTAAAGCATGCATTTATTTAAAATAATATGTCCACTCACTGTACTATTGCGACCTTCCCGCTCGGAAATCTCCTCGAGCGAAACTCTCGAACTACCCGCGTAGTCGAGCCCGTCTCACGTCCGACCAGAGACTGTACAACAAATCATCACATTAGTCATACCACAATTGACTTGGTCTTTTCCTAGTTTGACCAGGAAATCCTATTTGACCACATGTTGACCAAGTTCCTTTCTTATAGCACTTTAACCTTTATAACTTTCTTTCCCGGTTATCGACTCTTGACTCAATTTACCGGAAGTCCGACTCAGCTTCCGAACTTTCCTTTATTACTTTAACTTGACGTTAGGGTGTCACGTAATAAGTCGTTGAATTACTATGGACACCCATTCAACCATTTCACCAATACCTTAGGAGTCCTTAAAATAATCCTTAAACCTTAACCGGCAATAATCGATGGTCGGAATAATATTTAATTATCCGCCAATAATACTAAACTAGAAAAATTCCAAAACCTAACCAAAACTCCTCCAAAAATTACCAAATTTTAACCATAGACTCCTCACAATATGTACTAATTAATGGGCATGAAAAACTGCCCAAAAAAGGCGGCACCGCCGCCAGCTCCGCCGCCGACGGCGGCCGCCGGCAGAAATTCCGGCTAAAATTTCGGCGACCTCGGATCGCCACCAAATTTTACCAGTAGCTTCGTCTCATCATTTGGGACAACTTTCTAGTTCAACTCGAAGGCCAATTCGGCCTCTAACTAGGTCAAAAACTCGATGAACAGTAGACCCCGAAAAATTACACTACCAAACTTCAAATCCTCAATTCTCCCTACACACTTCAAATCAAGCTACCAAATTCTAGGGGATTGTAGTACACCTAAAACCCATCCTAAACATATAAAGAACTCAACAATTGATGATCTAGGGAGGGAGAAATTCAATCCCGAAAATCTACTGTACACACCAAGAACAAATCGGAATTTCTCCCGATTTACGGCGAGTTAGGTCGGAAAGCTTACCTAGGATTGAAGAAGACTCGGAGGCCGAGCTTTTGGGACCGGTGCGCCGGCGGTTGGTGGCCGGACGGCGGCGCTAGGGCGGCCGGAAGCTCGGCGCAGTTTTCCGTCGGGGAAGAGGAGAGAGAAGCCGGGTGAAAAATCTGATTTTTCACCCCGGTAACTCCTATATATAGCCGTTTTACCGCATAGTAACTTTATACTTTTGTTCATAACTTTCTCATACGAACTCCGATTTGAGCGTGCTACGTGTCCACGAACTCGTAACGACGCCCTCTACAACTTTCAAGAAGAAAGTTTCTCCAAATTCTTGACTTACCAAAAAGTCAACTTTACCATCATTGTACGGTTAAACGGTTACTTTAAATGGTAAAAGACCAAAGTAACCAACCGTAAAATAATTCCGGGATCGGGGTGTGACAATTCTCCCCACCTTATAAAAATTTCGTCCTCGAAATTTCTATTCTCAAAGTCCAACACAGAGGGGGATAGTACCACTTAAAATAATAACATTGTTCTCCAATATCCACTTCCTTCTGAGAACTCTTCTGAGACGCCTCACGAAAAGCATTGTCAAAACTCTAAACACGTGTCTTTTATGATCGACATCCTTACTGATCCTCCTTATAAGTCAATTTCCAGTACTAACCAGAAGGCTATTCTTATAGGGTGTAAGGAAATAAACTTATTTATGTATCATGGACATACGTGACACTAGGTATCCATTAACTCTAAGGATACCCAACATATTCCTCAAACTCATGTAACCTTGTCACGTGTCACATCTAGCCAACGTAGCACTCCTTCCTACGTGGATGATAACCTCCGCTACTTCCCCATTTTCTGACACCCGACCACTCTTCTTAGGTCAAAACTAAAGCATAAGGTTTTACCGTGGATCACAATGATTTTCTCTTGAATCATTGATTAACTGAATCACCGAATTCTTACTGTACTTCATCTCATTTATGAGGTGGAATACGACACCGCCTATCACTGATCCACCATCTGTAATCCTCGTGAAAATCACTATTGTTCTTGCGCTGAAAACATCCTTTGGCAACAATTCCCTGTTGCCTATACCGGATTATAACCATATCCTTGAAAATCCAACTGCACAACACAACAACTTCGACCAGTAACCAACCTCCTATCGCTACTCGTTTAGCCAAACAAACACCAACAACTGTCCTTACCAACCGCATGTGACGTTGTCACAATGCCGCTAATAATCATTCTGATTCCAATAACCACTCGCTTGTCGTGAGTATAATTTCTTCAAAAATACTCGTATTCTTTTGTTGAACTTTAGATATCAGCTCCCACATTCCCTATGCAGGTAATGATTACCACACCTGAGGAGTAGGGTTCGATGTCACTAATGGATTTAAATCCTCTGGTAACACAATACCACGTGGAGTCAAATCTACTGACAACAAGTCCACGAGAAAACCATGATGACTTGTGTTACACAAACCATCACCTCATTTGAACAAGGCTCCCTACTCTGGTTTACGCTTCCTAGAAACCATTCTGTCAAGTTGTCCTGTTGTAGAGTAATTGTCTTCCCTCACTCTATCATTACTCAAACCACTGGTACACGCAGGACATGAACTGCCATGAATTTTAGCGTAAATCCAAAATCATAGCCTTTAAATCAGGGAGATCCAAAAGCTTAGACATCGAGATCCAACAATACTTACTCCTCGCATGAAGACAAATTGTCAGGCTTCACACTGCTTACAAAACTATTCTGATCGGATAAATCTTGATTTTTACCAACAAACCGATCATTAGAGTCGCCAACTCGATCATCACCTTGTGGGGTTACAACATACTTTACCACTGGTAATACATTACCGTACAACTTTTAGGTGAGGTGCCTCTGACCTCCCTATCTCTTTCCTTAACTTGGAATGACGCATCGTGCAGAACTTGCACTTCAACCGTAACTGTGCGTCTATTATACAATATCCGCGTCACAATCTGGGATTAACTTACCATTAAAAGAATCCCAAAGCCTTACCCGCTCAACAAGGATATTTCATTCCCAGATGCCTCCATTACCACATCATCCGGCAGTAACTGACAACTTGGGACATTTAACCAGATCAGACATCTTCATGAAATTTAGTGCCACTGGTGCACACCCAAAGGAACCCCTGATCAACGCATCGGGAATTAATTCCACCGAACTTAGCCGTATTGATCACCGAGCATCCAGTTATCAAGGCACAATATAACAAATACCATCACCGCACTGGGCGCTTAAACATCACAGAGTCAACTCGTACAACTAGACAGTTTCCAACCAAACTGTCCCC
The DNA here is from genome assembly GCA_951800085.1 of Comarum palustre. NCBI lineage: Eukaryota > Viridiplantae > Streptophyta > Magnoliopsida > Rosales > Rosaceae > Comarum > Comarum palustre. Next base: position 4,871,298 of record OX637592.1, read on the forward strand.
CATGCTCTGCAAGTTTACTATCCGCCGTATCCTCTATTTGGTAAAATTCAAGATGCACAACCACTTACCATTCTAATTGAAAAGGCAAAATAACTGCGTGCACCGGAAGTCACATCATCACTTCAGATCCTAGCTTACAAGATCCACTAAAACACGTTAACATCCCCTCAGATCATAACTTAATCTGGACGTGGCTTTAACACACAACGATTTCCAATGGAGTGTTGCTCAACTTAGCAACATACCTCGCTGCTCCTGTAAATAATTGGTTTCCAACACCTTGACTCCTAATACCTTTGAGTCATCAGAGAAACCCTTACCTAGTTCCACCGTATTTCATACTCACCGAAATGTTGACAATTTCGAGAGTTACCTCCAATGACCTTAACAATGCCAACTATACTTTAATCCTTTCAGGATTTTATTAAATTAACCTCAATAATTGATCTCCCAGATCTTAATCCTCATTCTAATATTAAGAATATCGCCTGTCACTGCAGTGGATGTAACTATAAACCCCAACACGACTAAGTACACCTTCAGTTACAAAAATTGATTAGACCACAGCCAGTGGGTGCACAAATTCCCATGCCATCAAGCTCAGTTAATCACCCTCGAAGAAAACCAAGTGTCATAACGGACGACTTTGGTTGCAGGTTGAAGCTTGACCATCTACAAGTATTCTCACTCAAATTCAAAGATTCAGTAAACCTTGCCCCACTGCTATCCCTTCACCTTTTCCGTGCATTTAACTCAGCAGGCAATCAACCACTTACTGACAACATATAATAATCTCGCTACCCATCATAAGAGTCGGAGCGACTATCAATGACCCACTTCCGACCTGTACTTAAATGGTTAGACCATCTACTGGACGTTTTGTACAAAAACTTCCAACCAAACGTCCTTAATCTCCGTTCTCAATAAATGGAACTCTCATGACACATTCTTAAGATGATGTCATCATCAGCCTTAGTCACTTACCTGGTGTCATTTTGACCACACACAGCTGCACACCAAAAATTATGTTTTACCAGCATGAGCTACCCAAATTTCAGCTTTACCACTTCCCTACACAGGAGGATACACGTGCTCCTTTGGGGTATTCCCATGTACAACTTCGGCCGTCGAAACAATACCGTTTGCACAATGACCGGTTCCTACACCACAATAATACAAAGTCAATCAAGGCTCGTATCCCTATCTCCCCGGTACCCCAAGCACTCTTGGTCCACGACCCGGTGGCTTATTGCCACTTCCAACATGTTCCTTTAAATCCTGAAACCAATTACGCTTAGCTACAACTGATAACACTTGCTCGATCTGTAAATCGGACTCTAACACAACCAACCTGGAGACTCCTCCACAGGTGTACCAATTAAAATACTTTGATCACAGGTGGATAACCCACCTTATGGTTGACATGAGCCCCAAGATCTGGTGACACAATTTAATTACTGCCTCCACGATAAATGGTCCAATGATCATTGTCACCAACCATTCAAATCATGCTTGGACTCACCAACAAATCAAACCTTCTAGTACCCCAATCATGGGTGGCTGGAACGAAGAGAATCTGGTCGTAGCTGACGACAACAATGTCAGCACCAAGGTGACCCAAACCGTCAGTTTCAGTGGTTGTCCCTTAAAGCATCACGTGACCAATCAAACTATCACTTAATATCTTAATTATGTCACACTCGGGACTCATCACTAGATCCAGACCACAAAATAATAACACTCAATTCCCTTGAGTCTTTCCTCTTCATACGTCAGTTGGTTTTTCTGAAACCACACTAATGACGAACCTCAACAAAATCTTGGCAATCGTCAAATCTTAATATTCATCTCCTCACTGAATAATAGCGCTAGGCGACTTCAGCTCTTTTTTTTTTTTTTTTGGCAGGATGCAACATCTATCATTAACTCTTACGACTCCTCTTCTAGGAGTCTCATAACTCGAACGCTAAGGCCTCGCCTCAGGTTTCTACAACCTCCCTGCCAAACAACCATGACAGCCTTCCAGGTGTGAATTAACCGTTTCACCACCGAGTACTCACACATAAAGCTCAAACGTTAAACAACGTGAGTTTCCGCTCGATCCCCAACTCAATTCTCAATAAATCAATGGGGAACACATAAACATATATACGTAACGAGCTTACCTTGTTCCTTACAGGAGTTCATAGTGAGGTCGGCGTACTGAGGCATAGTCTTGAAGATTCGATCGTTTATAGGACCACTCGGTCCATATCTCAATCAGGAAGTACTAACTCATATCCTCAATAAACACTAAGCGTCCAAAGCATAAAATGCCGATGGATCCGCCGCGGTCGGACCATCACTCTATAGACACTAAGTGATACCAAGTATATGAGGTAGTAACAGGAAACGATAACCTAATGCTCTGATACCATTGACAGGACCCACCCCGGGTTAAACCCCTTTAACCCGAAGTAAATCCTGCGGGGACCACCTCAAGGGAACTTCTTACCGAAACCCCCTTGAAATGGCCAACCCTTCCTACAAAACTAACTAAACCGGGTTAGTCAGAGCAGTCTACAGAGATGATTACCCCAAAGAATTTCGAGCAGCAACGGAATGATCGACTATGCCTCGACTCTCGTACGCGCTCGACCTCCTCTCAAGAACCCTGCATCACTGGGCATTTAAAAACGAAAGGCCCAGGGGAGAAACATTTAAAAACTGTTAGAGTGAGTGGACGAAAATCAAATATAAAAGCTCCATTTCCTGTAATGCTCTCCCAAAAGTATATCAATTTAAAAATCATTTATGCATGCCCACAATTACTAAATTTCCGCAAATGCATGATAAGATAAACCAGCAAGGAATATGGGAAGAGAAATGTTCACCAAACATAATAAGTCTGACCTCTCAGACTAGGGTCGGAGCTAAGAGCTCTAGTAGCGCCCTCACGCTACTCTAGCTAGCATATTTATTGGTCAACCCTTAAAATAAACATTCATAACAATACATTAATCAAATTCTCTTCCCAAAACAATTAATTAAAACAATTCCTTGTCATATATGCATAAAACCAATTTCCAACGAAGTCTCGGGTTCAATTCCATTCGAAGGACGGCCCTCACCGTCTATAACCATTTTCGGAAGAAATAGAAAATTGAGTAATAATGTAAATACGTTCAAGAACCCGAGAAGGATATAATTCTCGAAAACAATCATAAAACCATGCAATTAACTCAATAATTAAAGCATGCATTTATTTAAAATAATATGTCCACTCACTGTACTATTGCGACCTTCCCGCTCGGAAATCTCCTCGAGCGAAACTCTCGAACTACCCGCGTAGTCGAGCCCGTCTCACGTCCGACCAGAGACTGTACAACAAATCATCACATTAGTCATACCACAATTGACTTGGTCTTTTCCTAGTTTGACCAGGAAATCCTATTTGACCACATGTTGACCAAGTTCCTTTCTTATAGCACTTTAACCTTTATAACTTTCTTTCCCGGTTATCGACTCTTGACTCAATTTACCGGAAGTCCGACTCAGCTTCCGAACTTTCCTTTATTACTTTAACTTGACGTTAGAGTGTCACGTAATAAGTCGTTGAATTACTATGGACACCCATTCAACCATTTCACCAATACCTTAGGAGTCCTTAAAATAATCCTTAAACCTTAACCGGCAATAATCGATGGTCGGAATAATATTTAATTATCCGCCAATAATACTAAACTAGAAAAATTCCAAAACCTAACCAAAACTCCTCCAAAAATTACCAAATTTTAACCATAGACTCCTCACAATATGTACTAATTAATGGGCATGAAAAACTGCCCAAAAAGTGGCGGCACCGCCGCCAGCTCCGCCGCCGACGGCGGCCGCCGGCAGAAATTCCGGCTAAAATTCCGGCGACCTCGGATCGCCACCAAATTTTACCAGTAGCTTCGTCTCATCATTTGGGACAACTTTCTAGTTCAACTCGAAGGCCAATTCGGCCTCTAACTAGGTCAAAAACTCGATGAACAGTAGACCCCGAAAAATTACACTACCAAACTTCAAATCCTCAATTCTCCCTACACACTTCAAATCAAGCTACCAAATTCTAGGGGATTGTAGTACACCTAAAACCCATCCTAAACATATAAAGAACTCAACAATTGGTGATCTAGGGAGGGAGAAATTCAATCCCGAAAATCTACTGTACACACCAAGAACAAATCGGAATTTCTCCCGATTTACGGCGAGTTAGGTCGGAAAGCTTACCTAGGATTGAAGTAGACTCGGAGGCCGAGCTTTTGGGACCGGTGCGCCGGCGGTTGGTGGCCGGACGGCGGCGCTAGGGCGGCCGGAAGCTCGGCGCAGTTTTCCGTCGGGGAAGAGGAGAGAGAAGCCGGGTGAAAAATCTGATTTTTCATCCCTGTAACTTCTATATATAGCCGTTTTACCGCATAGTAACTTTATACTTTTGTTCATAACTTTCTCATACGAACTCCGATTTGAGCGTGCTACGTGTCCACGAACTCGTAACGACGCCCTCTACAACTTTCAAGAAGAAAGTTTCCCCAAATTCTTGACTTACCAAAAAGTCAACTTTACCATCATTCACTAGTACACATGTGGTCATTGATGACATTTAGAAGATGACGTTTTTCGTAAAATGCCATCAAAAGTACCTTTAATGGCGTTTTTATACCAAAACGTCATTGATTCTTCGACTGCAAATTTTTTATGGCGTTTTCAAAGCGCCGTTAAATGTTTATGGCGTTTTTTAAACGCCATACAATTTAATGGCGTTTGTAAAACGCCGTAGTATGATTATTTTCATGGCGTTTGTAAACGCCATAAAATATTTTGAAGACCATTGCGTTTGCAAACGTCTTACTGGGCTGCCATGCTCAATTTGGCGGTTTTTTTTCACTTCGACATTTGAGCCCAAATTTCGGACGCGCCCAAAATTTTCAGCCAAAATTTTAGAGGCTTATTTTTCAGCCTTAACTCCTTTGCTAAAAGACTCGAGCTCTCGCCAAAAGCCTCACACCACGACCCATCGCAGCAATCGGCAGCACCATCGCTACCGGCCCGGCTCTCTAGCTCGCCCTCACCGTGTCCTTTCTTAGCAAACTCCGAAGAGCCCGCCCTCTACGAGTGGGAGAAAGTCTCCCTCCTCGACATCGCCTTCGTCCCCGACGACCCCAAACACGGTACATCCCTTTTTGTGATTCCACTGCTTGATTTCTCTGTCCCTTATCCAATTGAGGTAGCTTGCTTATCTGATGCGAATCGGATAACCTGGGGTTTTGTGTCACACCCCAACCCAGGTCGAGCAACATGCAGAGGTTCAGAACAGATTTTGTGAAGCTGGTTTGAGTTGACTTGCTTGGAGGCCGTGACTCTGTCTGGGAATTGTTCTTCTGAATTCTGAGTTTGAGCTAAGTTAAGGTGAGCTCGTAACTACTTGGTTGATTTCCAGAATCTGTTTACAGCAACATTGAGCAATTAATCGTACATTTGATTATGATGTTTACTCATGCTCAACCGATACTTGGTGAAGTCAGTTGTTTTTACCTTAGCGTCAGTGAACTGGGTACTATGTGTAATCGTTTGTTCAATACTATCCAACTTATGCTTTGGTTTATCTATATACTACATATTGAAGTCTGGAACCAGAACTATATATACTATCTATACTAAGTATCAGACCATAGCTATACTATCTATACTAAGTCTAGAACCATATCTATACTATCTATCTACTAAGTATTGAACCATAGGTATACTATCTATATTAAGTCTGGAACCATATCTATACCCTATCTACTAAGTTTGAACCAGCCTATACTATCTATACTAAGTATTGAACCATAGCTACAACACATATATCTAAGGTTTAAAACAGACTAACAAATAGCTACAACACTCATCCACTACTAATAAATAAAACTTGTCTATACCTATCAAATGAAGCTTATAAATACAAATATAATACCTATCTATACCTATCAAATTAAATAAAACTTCTAAGTAAACTTGTAAATAAAAATATAATACCTATCTATACCTATCAAATTAAATAAAACTTATAAATAAACTTGTAAATAAAAATATAATACCTATCTATACCTATCAAATTAAACTTATACATAAAACTATAATACAATGCTTAAGCTTCATGGATTGATTGATTTGTTAAGTTTTTTGTTGGCTATGGTATTGAGTGTTTATTTGTTTGGTGTTTTATTTGATTGGCAGCTCTAAATGCTTGTTATTAGGATGTTAATAGAAATATGAAACTGACCTAACTGTAGAGAGGTTAATATATATAGGACTAATTAGTAGTTAACTGTTTAATAGTTGAATTGTCAAATTTTATTAGGTAAGGAGATCCAAGATTTGTTTCTCCGTTAGCATGGATAAAAGTTGGGTAACATTAGATAAAGAAAGTGTTGAGTATCAAGAAGGGGTTAAACAATTTGTCTTAACTTGGAAGCGGTATGCAAGGAATCCTGAAATGCTTGTATGTCCTTGCGCAATTTGCCGCAACCTTAGCCCACAAACTGTTGATGACATGGAGATACATTTGTTGCATTATGGCGTTGATCCTGATTATGATGTTTGGTGTGCACATGGTGAAGAGGTTGATCCATCTATACAAGTTGTAGATGGTGAAAGTTCAGATCCTATTGATGTGGACTTTGAACTTTCAGAAGTGCATCAAATGTACAAAGATGCAGGCTTTTTTGATGGAGGTGGAAGTTCAAGAACAATAAGCACAGATGAAGATTACAAAAACAAAGTGCAAGAGGCAGAAGTTCCTCTATATCTTGGGTGTAAGAAGAAGCATACAAAACTATCAGCCACCCTCGTATTTTATAAATTCAAAGCCTCTAATGGCGTGGCTGATGAGTCATTTGATGAATTGCTCGAATTTATTAAAGACATGCTTCCAGAAGTTAATACTTTTCCGGAATCTCTCTCCACAATAAAAAATTTCTTGAAAGGATTTGATTTAGGGTATGAGAAGATCGATGCATGCATCAACGATTGTTGCTTGTTTAGAGGTAAAGATAATGCCAATCTAGATAACTGCCCCGAATGTGATGCTCCGAGGTGGAAAGTGAATCCACGGACTAATGAGATAGAACAGGGAGTGTCTGCGAAGGTTTTGCGTTATTTTCCCATAATTCCAAGGATTAAGAGGATGTTTCTTTCAGCAAGTACTAGTGACCTGTTAACTTGGCACTCTACTCATCATAGTCAAGATGGCATGATGCGCCATCCGGTTGACTCAATTCAATGGCGCACCATTGATCGGAAGTGGCCAAGCTTTGCTTCTGATCCAAGAAACTTGAGATTTGGATTAGCCACTGATGGGTTTAATCCTTATAAATCTCTAAGTTCAACACACAGTATTTGGCCTGTGATTTTAGTCATCTACAATCTGCCACCTAATGTTTGCATGTCTGCTGAAAATCTGATGCTAAGTCTGCTCATTCCAGGAAAAAAACAACCAGGGAATGACATAGACGTGTATTTGCAGCCATTAATAGATGACTTAATGGAGCTATGGACTATTGGGGTGGAGATGTATGATGCATACAAGAGGGAGATGTTCAACCTGAAAGCTATCCTTTTGTGGACAGTAAATGACTTTCCGGCCTATGGTAATCTAGCTGGTTTAACTACGAAAGGGGAGTTTGCATGTCCCGTCTGTGGTCCTGAAACAAAGTCTAAATGGTTACCTCTTGCCAACAAGACTGTGTACACGGGTCACAGAATATATCTTGCCCAAAACCACCATTTTCGCTTTAAGCACAAGTGGTTTGATGGAACAAAGGAAAGAAGGAGGCGACCAAAGGCATTTAATGGATTGGCTGTTGTGCGTGCTTCGCGTGGGTTCAAAAATGATTTTGGAAAGAAAAAAAAGAAGCCAAAATATAAGAAAGGAGACCCATCTAAATTGCTGAAAAAGAAGTCAATTTTTTTTGACTTGCCATATTTGGAGGTTAGTAGGTGTCTTCTGTTGTTTGCTGGTTGTGCATTTTGATATGTTTGTATGTTATCTTAACTAGTTTTCATGACCTAAATATGTGTTTGGTGAATTTTAGGTACTTCCTTTACGTCACAACCTGGATGTCATGCATATTGAAAAGAACGTTTGTGAAAGTGTCTTATCAACCATATTAGATGTCAATGGTAAATCAAAAATTGAGAATGAGTCTCGTAGAGATCTTGAGTTACTAGAACTGATGGAAGACATGCCTTTGGATGAAAAACGTGCTAACTTGGAGCTACCATCTGCACCTTACACATTAACAAAGGTTGAGAAACCTAAATTTTGTGGTAAGTTGTATTTTCAGAGGTTTCCTCATGGGTATTGTAGTAATATTAGTAACTGTATCAAGCTGGAAGAGTGCAAGATACTTGGTCGAAAAGGGTACGCACGAAAGGAAGACGAGCATGTAAGTCAGACTTAGAGAGTTATAATCTTATACTATATATACATATATATCTATCTTCAACTTTGAAGTTACGTTTCTGCAAATGTAGTTTTGTGTTTTCAGTTACTTTCATGACTTCCCTTTTCAGAACAAAAAACACCCGGACAAGCCTTTGACCAAGCCACAACTATGGATTGAAGCACATGTGTCAAAGAAAAAGACAAGCGAGGCTAATGCTGCTAAAATTGTATGCAGTCTACACCTTGATGTATCCCCTAATATTTTACTTTGTTGCTTCTAAATAATTACATTTAATTTTGGTTTGTGTATTTATTTACTGTAGGCTGAGGTACAAAAGAAAATTGATGAGGCTCCACCAACTGATGCTGGAGAGAATATTTTGACTCTAGTCCTTGGTAAGGAGCGCCCTGGTCGTATTAGAGGTCTTGGAGCAGGGGTTACAAAAACTAAGCTATATGCTCAGTCACAAAGGGACACAAAATATGCTAAAATGGAGGCTAGACTGGATAAAATGACTACAAAGTATAAAAAAATAGCGGCTGCATTAGCTTCCAAACTTGGAATAAACTTAGATGATGACGACGACGACGATGATGATGATGAAAGTGGGGAAGATGCACCGGGAATTTCCAAGGTATATTTTCATTTTCATATCTTCTTTTTACTCATATGTTTTACAGTCATATGCGGATGCTTATCTATGTTCCCTTAAATACATAGACCAAAGTCCAATGTGATGCAAGTGGAAGTGCAAGTCCAGAAGCTACTGCAACTCCAAAGGTATGAGTAACTAATAGTGTTTGTGTAATACTGTGTTTATATAAATAATTCAACCAATATAAGGTAATGACTATGTCACTATAACTATGTTTTATATTTCGTAGTCAGGACAAGGAAGCTCCCATCAACCTTCAATCCAGGACAAGTGTAAGTTGCTCAACTGGAATGGCGATAAAGAAGAAGTGGCAAAAGGATTCATCTCAGCAGTAGATCCAAAATCAAACGTGCATGGGTACACACTTGGACCTGATTGTTATAGGGTTGCTATTGAAGAAGTATTGGTGGAAAGAGCAGAATTTTATCGCTCTGAGCCTGAATTTGCAAACCTTGGGGATGCACTTGGCAGTACAATTGCTTGGCCGATCAAATACATTGTCTTTGATGATTGAATATGAGGTAAATAACATCTCTTCGCATCCATATGATTTTAGTGTTGAGATTAAGGACGTTTAGTTAGAAGTTCTGTGCAAAACGTCAATTAAATGGTCTAACCATTTAAGTACAGGTCGGAAGGGGGTTATTGTTAGTGGCTCTGACTTTTATGATGGTTAGCGAGATTATTAAATGTTGTTAGTAGGTGGTTGATTGCTTGCCGAGTTAAATGCACGGAAGTGGTGAAGGGACAGCAGTGAGGCAAGGTTTACTGAATCGTTGAATAGGAGTGAGAATGTTTGTAGATGGTCAAGCTTCAACCTGCAACCAAAGTCGTCCGTTATGACACTTGGTTTCCTCGAGAGCGATTAACTGAGCTTGATGGCATGGGAATTTGTGCACTCACTGGCTGTGGTTTAATCAATTATTGTAACCGAAGGTGTACTTAGTCGTGTTGGGGTTCATAAGTTACATCCACTGCAGTGATAGACAATATCCTCAATTTTGATATGGGGAATAAGGATTAAGATCTGGGATATCAATTATTGAGGTTAAATTAAGGAAATCCTGAGAGGATTAAAGTATTGTTGGCGTTGCTATGGTCATTGGTCAATTGAGTAGTGACCCTACTTGTTAGGAATTATTGACTTGTCGGCAATTCTTGGCGCCACGAGTGTAGAGTGGTAGCAAGAAAGACACAACAAGTGGTTTATGGAAATTGTCAACATTTCGGTGAGTATGAAATGCGGTGGAACTAGGAAAGGTTTTCCCTGATGACTCAAAAAGTATTACGAGTCTAAGTTTGGTAATAATTGTTACTGAGATTGGTAAGGTATGTTGCTAAGTTAAGCAACACTCCATTGGAAATCGTGGAGTGATTAAGCCACGTTCAGATTAAGTTATGATCTGAGGGGATGTTAATGTGTGGCAGTGGATCTTGTAAGATAGGACCTGAAGTGGTAATTTGATTTCCTGTGCACGCAGTTATTTTTCCTCTTCAATTAGAATGGTAAGTGGTTGTGCATCTTGAATCTTACCAAATAGAGGATGCGGTGGATGGTAAACTTGCAGAGCAAGGGGGACAGTTTTGTTAGGAACTATCTAGTTGTGCGAGTTGACCCTGTGATGTTCACGCGCCCAGTGCGGTGATGACATTTGTTAATTTGTGCGTTGATAACTAGATGCTCGGTGATCAATATGGCTAAGTTTGGTGGAATTAATTCCCGATGCTTTGATCAGGGGTTCCTTTGGGTGTGCACAAGTGGCACTAAATTTTATGTAGATGTCCGATCTGGTTAAATGTCCAAAGTTGTCGGTTATTACCAGATGATGTGGTAATGGAGGCATCTGGGAATGGAATATCCTTGTTGAGCGGGTAAGGCTCTGGGAGTCATTTAAGGTAAGTCTATCCCAGATTGTGATGCGGATATTGTTTAATTGAAGCACAGTTATGGTTGAAGTGCAAGTTCTGCACTATGCGTCATTCCAGGTTAAAGTAAGGGATAGGGAGGTCTTTGGCACCTTACCTATGTGTAGTACGGTTATGTATTACCAGTTGTAAAGTACGCTGTAACCCTACAAGGTGATAATTGAGTTGGCGACTCCAATGTTTGGCTGGTGAGTAAAAGTCAGGATTTGTGTTGTCAGAATAGTTACGTGTGCGGTACGAAGCCTAACAATTTGTCTTCATGCGGGGAGTAAGTATTGTTGGATCTCGATGTCTGGAGCTTATGGATCTCCTTGAGTTAAAGGCTATGGTTTTGGTTTTACGCTAAAATTCATGGCAATTTAGGTCCTGTGTGTGCAAGTGGTTTGAGTAATGATAGAGTAAGGGAAGACAATTACTCTACAACAGGACAACTTGACAGAATGGTTTCTAGAAAGCGTAAACCAGATCAGGGAGCCTGGTTCAAATGAGGTGATGGTTCGTATAACACAAGTCGCCATGGTTTTCTTGTGGACTTGTTGTCATTGGTGTTAACTCCACGTTGTATTGTGTTACCTGAGGATTTAAATCCATTAGTGACATCGGACCCTACTCCTCAGGTGTGGTAATCAGTTCCTGCATAGGGAATGTGTGAGCTGATATCTAAAGTTCAATGAAAGAATACGAGTATTCTTGAAGAAATAAACTCGCGACAAGCGAGGGGTTGTTGAATCAGAATGAGTATTAGCGGTATTGTGACGACGTCACTTGCGGTTGTCAAGGACAATTGTTGGTGTTTGTTTGGCTAAACGAGTAGGGATAGGAGGTTGGTTATTGGTCGAAGTTGTTGTGCGGTTGGATTTTCAAGGATATGGTTATAATCCGGTTTAGGCAATAAGGAATTGTTGCCAAAGGATGTTTTCAGTGTATGACAGAATTTATCATCTCTTCGTGAAAAACAATAGTGATTTTCGCGAGGATTACAGATGGTGGATCAGTGATAGGCGGTATCGTATTCCACTTCATAAATGAGATGGAGTACAGTAAGAATTCGGTGATTCAGTTAATCCATGATTCAAGAGAAAATCATTGTGATCCACGGTAAGACTTCAGATGCTTTAGTTTTGACCCGAGAAGAGTAGTCGGGAGTCAGAAAAAAAGACAGTATTGGAGGTTATCATCCACGTAGGAAGGAGTGCTACGTTGGCTAGATGTGACATGTGACAAAGTTACATGAGTTTGATGAATATGTTGGGTATCCTTAGAGTTAATGGATGCCTAGTGTCACGTATGTCCTTGTTACGGGAATAAGTTTACTACCTTACATCCTATGTCATTAGACTTCTGGTTAGTACTGGAAATTGGCTTATAAGGAGGATCAGTAAGGATGTTGATCGTAAAGGGCAGGTGTTTAGGGTTTTGACAATGCTTTTCGTGAGGCGTCTCAGAAGAGTTCTCAGAAGGAAGTGGATATTGGAGAACAATGTTATTATTTTAAGTGGTACTATCCCCCACTGTGTTGGACTTTGAGTATAGAAATTTCGAGGACGAAATTTTTATAAGGTGGGGAGAATTGTCACATCCCGATCCTAGGATTATATTACGGTTGGTTACTTTGGTCTTTTACCATTTAAAGTGACCGTTTAACCGTACAATGATCGTGAAGTTGACTTTTCGTTAAGTCAAGAATTTGGGAAAACTTCCTTCTTGAAAGTTGTAGAGGGCGTCGTTACGAGTTCATGGACACGTAGCACGCTCAAATCGGAGTTCGTATGGAAAAGTTATAAATAAAAATGTAAAGTTACTATGCGGTAAAATGGCTATATATAGGAGTTACCGGGGTGAAAAATCAGATTTTCACCCCAGCCATTTTCTCTCTCTTCCCCCGTGTTTTTCTCTTTTTCCCGATCGAAACGCTGCCGGATGTTCCAGCCGCCACCGCGCCGCCGCCCGGCCACCCCAGGCCTCCACACCGGTCTCAAAATGACCGCCTCTAAGTCTACTTTCATCCTAGGTAAGCCATCTGATCTATCTCACATTGGTTTGAAAGAATTTCTTTGTTGAAGGCCGAGTGTACAGTAGAGGTTCCAAATCGGATTTCTCCCTCTCTAGATCACCATTTGTTGAGTTCTTTATATGTTTAGGATGGGTTTTAGTAGTACTACAATCCCCTAGAATTTGGTAGTTTGATTCGAAGTGTGTATGGAGAATTGAAGGATTGAAGTTTCAAATTGGATTTATTTCGGGTTTACTGCTCATCGAGTTTTTGACCTAGTTAGAGGCCGAATTGGCCTTCGAGTTGAACTAGAAGGTTGTCCCAAATGATGAGACGAAGCTACTGGTAAAATTTGGTGGCGATCCGAGGTCGCCGGAATTTTGGTCGGAATTTCTGCCGGCGGCGGTGCCGCCACTTTTTGGGCAGTTTTTCATGCCCATTAATTAGTACATATTGTGAAGAGTCTACGGTTAAAATTTGGTAATTTTTGGAGGAGTTTTGGTTAGGTTTTGGAATTTTCTAGTCTAGTATTATTGGCGGATAATTAAATATTATTCCGACCATCGATTATTACCGGTTAAGGTTTAAGGATTATTTTAAGGACTCCTAAGGTATTGGTGAAGTGGTTGAATGGGTGTCCATAGTAATTCCACAAATTATTATGTGTGAATCTAATGTCAAGTGAATTATTAGAGAAAGTCGGTGTTACGGTTGGGTAATCGGAAACGAATCTATTTGTTGAAAAGTTGTTAAAAAGAAAGGAACTTGGTCAACACGTGGTCAAATAGGATTTCCTGGTCAAACTAGGAAAAGACCAAGTCAACTGTAAAGACTAATATAATGGTTTGTTTGTACAGTCTCTGGTTGAACGTGAGACGGGCTCGACTACGCGGTTAGTTCGAGGGTTTCGCTCGAGGAGCTTTCCGAGCAGGAAGAAGGTCGCGATGAGTACTGTGAGTGGACATTGTTTTAAATTAAATTGCATGCCATATACTTTAATTGCTTTCTCCTGCATATATGATTTCCACCATTTATATGTTTTACGGTGATTTTGGGAAAATGAGATTTAATGATTTTAAAGATAAATGAGTCGGGAAAGAGGTTCCTACCTTTCCCGGGGTTTTAAAGGATTTTCCCGGATTATGGTTTTAATGATTATCACCGTTTTGGGATTATGGAGGGGGCTGATTTTAAAATGAGAAACTTGGCTCATGGATTTAAAGTAAAGGCAGATAACCGGTTTTTGGTTCCTGGAAAGGTTTTCAAATCCAATATATTTGGGGTGAAGTCAGGGAGATTTGACTTGGTTTTCGATTTATTATTCCCACGAGGTTTTACGAGGTTTTACAGGTTTTAAAGGGATTTTAAAAAGGGAAAAGGATATAAGGATTGTATGCTAGCATGGACCCTCTCCGGTGGTAGCTGGTCATTAGACCTTCCCGGATAGAGCAGGTCGGGGACCCTCTTCGGTGGAGCTGGTCATTAGACCTTCCCGAATAGAGCAGGTCGGGGACCCTCTCTGGAGGTAGCTGGTCACTAGATGTAATATCCTAAACTACTTTGTTTGTTTTATTAGGTTATTTTTAGTTTTATTGAGATTTTAGGTATTTTTACTTTTGTCAAAAAAAAAAAAAAATCTTAATTACTGCGTTCAGTAAGAACGCAGCAGTCTTTTCTTTTTTTTGTCGTGCTCTCTCTCAGCACACATGCAAAGGGAGAGATGGCATACATAGGAGAGCCTAGAGACTTGGGCTAGTGGATTAAGATGGATTGGGAGAAGAGGAGAGTGGATTTCGATCAAAAGCATATGGCAGGAGCAAAGAGAGAGTTTTGGGAATACAGATAGAAACTAAGTGGGTGTGAGAGGGAAATTCAGTTTGGTCTTGTCTCTGTGTAAGGTAGGATTCTCATTCCCTTTGGTATTTTCGAATTCAGTCCTTGAGATTGGAAGAGGATTACTTGCTATTACCTTGATCCTTGATTCTTATTTTTGATCAAATTCGTTTTGTTTTTGTGCTTGTGTTCTTGATTAGCATCTATTTACTTAAAAAAAAATCTTGATTCTTCTTCTACATGTTTATATGATTCTTTGTTTGATTAGAGTTGGTAATTCGAATTCTCTGACATGGTTGGATAGCTGAACTGAATTCGAATTTGATGTTATAGATTAAAATCGTTGTTCTTGAAGCTCAAGAACATGGTTCTTGAGTTGGGTGTCCAAATCAGATTTTTGATTTTTTGTGATTCATTGTTGGTTGTGTTTAGGATCATCTTAGAGCTTTGGACATGTTGTCAAACTGTTTTGAAGCCTTATAATCTCTTACACTACTCCATAAATCGAATCAAAGTCTTCAAATTCGAAATTTCATGTTGCTGGAAATTTTCCAGAAAAGTGCAGAAAACCATGGTTTTGGACCAACTTTGCAACATCATAACTTTTAGCTCAGTTCTTGTTTTTTGATTCCAAAAGTGGTGTTGTAAACTTCCTATATTCCTCTATATGCATACCAAATTTCATTAGATTTGGTTTACTTTTGGTATGTGAAAATCCTTACTAAAATCTATCAGTTACACAGCTATATCTGTTTTTTTTCTGGTGCATTTCAGCAGTTTTTCCCCACTGTATCAGAATTTTCGAAAATCATAAGTAAATGTAGAAAATTCCGTTTGCTGCAATTCCTGTTCCTGAGTGATCTTTAGGTTGTTCTTTACAAATGTCATGAAGACACTAACCTTAAATTCGCAACTAAACTATGTTGTTTTTAGCCTAAAAGTTTACTGCTCATAAAGTCAGAAAACCTGAAATTTAAGCTAAACTTTGAAAATTCATAACTATTTCTAGAAAAATCATTTTCAGGTGATTCAACTTCTGAGATCTTCATTAGGATGTTTAGTTTATTTCCTCAGAAGACCACAACGTTAAATTCTTTATGGTTTTACCCAGATTTCGTTGTGAAAGAGGCTGGGTTAGGAAACTGTTTTTAGTATTGGTTGTGCTAAGTTAAGAGTTGTGGTTTATTTCAATTCCTTGGGTTGTTACAGGGTCAGGACAGTAAATTGCTTAGGTTGATGACATCTAGTTGTGCCTTTTTACAATTGAGAGTTCCTTGCTTTGTTTTACTTGTAAGGTAGATTACTAACTTTGTTTGTACTTTACCATTGGGGTAAGGTTCCGAAGGAGTTGTTGGAGATCCACAAGAGTAGGCAACGAAGCTAGAGCTCGGGTTTGCGCTGCGCAATTCGAGGTAGGGTTTGATGGGGTGTTTGTTTAATGTTGTGTTTATGCATGATTTGTTTGGCTATTGTTGAAATTGTTTGACATTGATGTGTGCGATATTGTTGGCGTTACTTGATATTGAACTGTTCATATGACTTAGATATATAAGTTGTTGGAGATTAAGCTTATTGATTTGATTATGATATGCTCATTTATGAAAGCATGTTCTACTTGCTTATTATTACATGACATTGTGGGAAAAGTGAGTAGTGTGTTAGAAGTTGAAAGAGGAATGAGTTTTGGGATTATATGGGATATTGTTATTAGGAAATCATTTGTGTAGTTGAGTTTCCTCATGGGGCATCCAAGATCCAGGTTAGCCCACACGTGCACAAGTTTGGGGAAAGTAAGCCCCTTCGACGTCTGGAGTCGATGAAATTATCTTATCGGGTTTCGGGTTTGGAGACCATGAGTATAACAAGATGACTAACAAATGAGAAGAGTTTTATGAGGGTGATGTGAGGTGTGGGAAGAGTTAAGTCGAACATCGCATGCTTGCATTCTTAATATGCCTATTTGTTTCATTGTAATTATTGTCATGTGCCATATTTATTTATCTAGTTTTACTGAGTGTAGCTCACCCCCATTCAAACCCATTGCAGGTGTTTCTTGAAGTGTTTGGGAATCTTATAATGTAAATTAGAACCTTCTTGCTTTTGTTTGTAAATAGAGCTTGAATAAAGAATAGACGTTATGAGGAGTAACGCTATTCTTGTTTTGGTTTGTTTGTTGTTTGTTTGTAAACACTTTAAACTTGTGTGCTTTTAGCATCTTTTTTTAAAGGTTTGTAATATAAATAAAGGTGCGATTGTTTCTTTTCTTACGTCATGTAATGATATCAGTCTCATTTTAATTATGGATATTAAACTGTCTGTAATTAGAGTGCGATTCACATCTTAACTCGAGATTATACCTTTACTCGAGTTGGGGTGTGACAAGTTGGTATCAGAGCATTAGGTTAAGCTCCTAAAGAATTAGAAAGTTGAAATTTTAGGATAGCATTCCTTCTATTTATGCATCTTTATGTATTGGAATCCTTGCATTTTGATGTATAGGTATGGAACCGGTTCATAGTGAAGATACGTTTGGCGAATTCGAGATTGGGCCAAATGGACCGAGGCCCATGGATCAAGTTGATTATCATCTACGTGTCCGTTATGCGGCCACGTTGAGGTTAAGAAACCGGATAAGAGATGTAGGGCAACGGTGGATGTTCTATACACCTCAGATGCAAAGGCAGGTTGTTAGGCATCGTATCATGCGCGATCAAGACATAGCGAGATCTGAAAGAATTCAAGAGATGTCTGATAATCTTTATCATCATTTAGAAGAAGATGTTGCTGAACATGGTG